>PVIH01010147.1:0-77451 GCA_004025045.1 Sigmodon hispidus | reverse complement strand
TATTAGGATTGCAACCCCTGCTTGTTTCTTAGGACCATTTGACTGGAAAATCTTTTCCCAACCCTTTATTCTAAGCCTGTGTCTGTCTTTGCAGCTTAGGTGTGTTTCTTGTAGGCAACAGAAGGATGGCTTCTGTTGTTGTATCCATCTTGTTAGTGTGTGACGCTTTATAGGAGAGTTGAGTCCATTAATATTAAGGAAAATTAGTGACCATTGATTCATATTTCCTGCCATGTTTGGTGGTAACTTGTTTGTATTTCCTTTCTCTAGGGTATTCTTCTGTGGACTTATTGATTGTTTGTGATTTCATGGATGTATCTGGGGTCCTTAGGTTGTAGTTTTCCCTCTAATACTCTCTGTAGTGCTAGATTGGTAGATAGATATTGTTTCAGTCTGACTTTGTCCTGAAATACCTTGTTTACTCCATCTACGGTGATTGATAATTTTGCAGGGTATAGTATTCTAGTTTGGCATCCATGCTGTTTTAGCGTCTGTATAACTTCTGACTAAGCCCTTCTAGCTTTCATCGTTTCCATTGAATAGTCAGGCATTATTCTGATGGGTCTGCCTTTATATGTGAGTTGGCCCTTTTCTTTTGCAGCTCTTAAAATTTTTTCTTTGTTCTGTATGTTTTGTGGCTTGATTATAATGTGGCGCGCTGACTTTTTTTGGGGATCGTATCTATTTGGTGTTCTATAAGCTTCTTGTATCTTTATGGGCATTTCCTTCTTCAGGTTAGGAAAGTTTTCTTCAATGATTTTATTGAAAACATTTTCTGTGCCTTTGAGCTGGTATTCTTCTCCTTCTTCTATTCCTATTATTCTCAAATTAGGTCTTTTCATGGTGTCCCAGATTTCCTGAACATTTTGAGTTAAGGCTTTTTTAGTTTTACTATTTTCTTTGACTGATATATCTATTTGAGCTACTGAGTTTTCCACTTCAGAGATCCTATCTTCCTTCTCTTGAACCCTCTTTGTTATGCTTGTATCTGTAGTTCCAGCTTTTTTCAGGTTTTCTATTTCCATTTTTGCCTCATTTTGCGCCTTTTTTATTGCTTCTATTTCAGCTTTTAGTTCAGCTTTTAGTTCCTAGCATGTTTCTTTCATAGATTTGTTCATCTCTTCCAATTTTTTGTTTGTATTTTCTTCTATTTCTTTAAGGCTTTTTTTTTCATATCTTCTTTGAGAGCTTCGATGATCATCACAAAGGAATTTTTGGTGTTTCTTCCTTCTGTTTCCTCTTCATTGCTCAGTTCAGGTCTTGTATTTGTAGGATCTCACTCTCTTCTGGAGTTACCATGTTGTTCTTTGTAGTATTATGTAATTTTTTGCACTGATGTTTGCCCATGGCTTCAGTGGTTCACGATTAGATGGGTCTTGGTCAATTGTGGTACTCAGGTTTGTGTGCCTCCTGTCACTTTTCTGGTCAGGGTCTGATTCTGTCTTTCAGAGACCCCTGCAGTTGTTGGTTCACTCAGTTCGAGGTCGTGGTGGGTAGCTGTGCAGATTCCCTCAGCAGGAGCTGTGGGTGTGGTCAGGGGCAGAGTTTACGTGCCTCTGCTCCAGAGTGCGCTGGGACTCTGCAGAAAGCACTTGGACCCGGGAGCAGAGCTGGAAGGAATGGGAGCTCAACTCTCCCTCCCAGGCTAGGATATAGGCGCTGAGGCCTGCTGATCTCTCCTCACCTCTGGTCAGGGTCTGAATCTGCCCTTCAGAGACCCCTGTAGTTGGTTCGCTCAGTTCGCTCAGTTCGAGGTCATGGTGGGAGCCATGCAGATTCCCTCAGCAGGAGCTGTGGTTGTGGTCAGGGGCACAGTTTACCTGCCCCTGCTCCAGAGTGCGCTGGGACTCTGCAGAGAGCACTTGGACCCGGGCTAGAACATGTTTTGTAAACTCGGTATTCACTGTGCAATTGAGCTATGGTTTTTATTGTGACTTAACAATAAAATAAAGCCATAGAATGTGAATATTTTTCTTTGTTCTGTATGTTTTGTGCTTTGATTATTATGTGGAGAGCAGACTTTTTTTCAGGGGTCATTACTTCTTTAAGCTGGGAAAGTTTTCATCTATGATTTTATTCAATAAATTATCTGTGTCTTTGAGGTGGTATTCTTCTCCTTCTTTTACTCCTATTATTCTCAGGTTAGTTCTTTTCATGGTGTCCCAAATTTGTTGTGGCAAGAGGGCTTGTGTGTCTCCTGTCTGCTCTGAACAGGGGGTCTGCTTGATCTCTGACTCTGCTCTAAACATGGTTCTGAGTTTCAAACACCTCAGCCCTTATCTGATGATGCAGTTTGCCCTGAGGGTGGGTCCAGGCACTTGGAGGTCCCTTATTTTATGTGTTGCTGGATGAGGCCCCTCCCAGCTAAAACCTAGGGCCTGATTGTTTGCGAGAGTCTGGGATCAGATCCTTGGATGTGACCCTGGCCCAGGAGAAAGATTCTATGGACAGTCAGTCCAGCAGCTGGAATCTGTTCTTCACTGACTCTGCTCTGTACAGGGTTCTGAGTTTTCGATAAGATGCATTCTAAGCAAATATAACTGAGAAGAAAGTGGCTGTAGCCATTTTAATATGCAATAAATTAAACGTCAAAGTAAAACCAATCAAAATAAATATGGGAGGACACTTTATACTCATCAAAACAAAAATCCACCATGACAATTCAACTTTTATCATCCATGCATAAAGAACCATAGTATCTGCATTTGTAAAAGAATCACTCTGCATCTTATATAATATATTAACTGTCACACATTAATGGTAGTAGACCTTAGTACCCCAATGTCACCAATTTACAAATTATGCAGACAAAAATTAAAATATATAAATACTAGACCTAACAGATATTATAAACCAACTTCACCAAAAAGCACTTATAGAATGTTTTGCTCAAATACAAAAGAATACACCCTCTTCTCAGTCCCTTATAAATCTTTCTTCAAAATTTGCTTGAACACAAAGCATGTCTCACAACATACAAGAAATTACAATACCCTATCTGACCACTTATTAATAAAGATGATTACCACAGAAAAATTACAAGCTAATAAAATCTGAACAACTCTTTAAAGAATGAAAACTGGGCAAAGACAGAAGCAAGAAAGAAAACACTTTCTATAATTTAATGAAAATGAATACATACCATAACCAGAATTAAGATACACAATGAATTCTAAACAGTCAATACAACGAATCAGTGAAATACAGAATTTCGTTTTTTGAAAAAAAAAAGATAGAAAAATTTAAATAAACTAAAAGAAAGAGAGAATGTACAAATTAACAAAATCAGTAATGAAAAGGAGACAATTGGAATGATTAAAAGAAATGGAAAAAATTTTAATTTATACCTTTTACCACAGTAAAATTAAGATCAGACAAACAATTTAAGTTGACATTTATACCATATTAAAAAGAAGTGGTCATTAAATTCTCCAACAAGAAAACAAACAAAAGAAAATCAAAACAAAATAAAACATCTGAAGTCAAATTGTTTTAGTACAGAATTCTTTCAGATTTTCAAAGAAGAGTTAGCAGCAGTACTTCGCAAAGTATTCAACAAAATAGAAACAGAAAGACCAATTTGTTTTACAAGACCATAGTTATTCTGATCCACAAACTACATCAAAACTAACTGTAATATGCCAAATTTGATGGAGAAAAGGCCACAGGACATCAACTCTACACAGAACTATAGGCAACTGAAGGAAGCCAGAAGTTGGAAGGGAAGTACATTTGTTTTTCCAGAGACAGTCAGTATTGAAAACAAACATACAAATAACATTAGATGATTGGACACAAAAGGTTCTATGTACATATTTTACATTATTTATAGTATATATGTAGTATGTGTTTTATAGGCCTATATTTTATGCAGAAACAATTGAGAAGATATTAGATCTGAAAGCAAAAGGAAATGTATGTGAGAAAATTTAGAGGAAGTGGGAAGAAAGCAATGTACTCATTGTACTCATAATATCAACAAAAAATTTACTAAGTACATAAACAGAAGGGTGTGCATAAGAAATTTGGCCCTTGCCTTCTTTTTAACAAAAAAGATATACTTCCAACAACAATAGACATTTTGAATTACATTTATTACTATTCTTAATAACAAAAGGCTATTTCTTCATAAGTACTTAATTAATTCTATTCTTTTATATTATTTCTAGTGTAATTATAATAAATTATTTCTCTCAGATATGCTGAAGGCAAAGTTTATTTCACAATCGACAGTTATCAAGACCAGAGATGTCATAAACTTGTACATTATAAAAACAACAATTTATGTGTTGTTCATCAAAATAAAAAAGTAGATTTTACAGCTTCACTTCTAATTAATATTGTTTTCTCCAAAATTTACATAATTATTTCCATTTTTATAATTTGTTTCATTTGGAAAAATTCTTTTAAAACATCAGTTATTTAGTTATTTTTCTACCTCTGCTTTAAGTAATCAACAATTTTTAATGCTTTTGTCAGACCTACTTCTTAGAAAAATTTCTTATCAGGCAAATAGTTTTATTTCATTAATTACTGTGTGATACATGATTTTTTACTTCAAGTTAAAAATATAAAGAAAATAGACATTTCCATTTCTTATGTGATAAAATATCTAGATGAGTGACAATTAGATAAGGACAAAAGAAGGGATATCTGGAAGAATTCTTCTTATGCCTACTCATATCTTTTTTTAGGCTTTTCTATATTTATTCTTTATGATAAAAAACTAGCATGTAATCTCCCTTGTAATTCTATGATTCTTGTACTCCAGTTTTCTAACTTGACTGAAAATGTCTCAGAATATCTAATTCTGCTTACATCAAGTTTCATCCTATAATTTGTAAGGCTATGTTGGTATAAAAATAGGGCAAAAATTTTTCTTCCAAAAACTGTTCTGACATTATCATAATATGAACAAGTCCATTTGTGTAGCTAACATTTTCCACATTAAAAACAATAACAACAAATACTAATAACATCATTAAAGAACATGGATTTAATGTAGTGAATGGAATATACCCATACTTACTATTTGTTTCAGTATTAAATAGCAGGTCTTATTTTATATCAGTTTCTCTTGGATAACGGCATGAAAGCTGTTATTCATCATGAAATCTTGGCCTTAGAACTGGTTTGTTCCCATCTAGCTCTTAAAACTTAAATTGACCCATTTATATTAATCTATATTCTGTCATATGGCTTGTTACCTCTCTTCCGTACAATACATCTGACTTCTTCCGTGTCTCATTGTCAAAACTTCTGTGCCTCTGATTCTTTCCCAGAGTTCTTTTTTTTGTCCCCAGAAGTTCTGCATACCTTCTTCTGCACAGCTATATTTTATTCATTTAATAAACAAATCAAGGGTCTGACCCCTTGGATCCCACTCCCCCTAGAGGAACACTTGACTCAGTCTTGAGTTTGGTGGGGAGAAAACTGGATCTGCCAGGAGTGGAGGCTGAACTAAGCAATGTTGGGACAGTGGGACCTTGGGACCACCTGCCGCCTGTCCGGGGATTGGGGGAATGGAGAGTTGTGGAGAAGAGAGAATGACCTGATGTGTTGGGAGGGGGAAAGGACATTGAATAAAGATATACAGGATAGAAAGTGTGACTTCTTTGTTCATAATAAAAAAAACAAAAAAATAAACAAATCAGAAGTTGCTTTAAGTAGGTGAGGTCAAACAAAGACACAACTTCATATAGTGTACAAAAATATAAATCTCTCATGTAACATGATATGAGCACCATCATTATATTTATTATTTAACACAATTCTAACTATAGTAACAAAAAACAAATGTTGCTTATATAATTTATCAATCTAATTTCAGGTAACTAAACTCTTAATTTCTTTTCAATATATTATAAACAATTTTCTTTTTATATTCATGATCAGTAGATATTAAATGAATACTTTGCCTGTTTTACTTCTCTGAGATTGTCAACATTCAGTTGATGGCATTCATTGCTACAAATACTTAAATGTAAATGTAATTTTCTTGAAAATGGGAGAGTGCTTCTCCTCTGGTTATCCTTTATATGCTAGCTGCATTTGTGCAGCTTAGTCTTCAAAATAAAACAGAAATTCTTCAATAGGAAAATTTTAATTGACTCGGATTCTAGAGGGCTGATCAGTTGGGTTGTAAATCATGACTGTGAAAGTAATTAATGCAGGTGGCTCGATTGTTAAGCCCCTGAAAAACAAAAGATAAAGAAGAAAAAAGAAATCAAGTGTACTTGATTTTGAACTGATGTTTAGTGCATAAATTTCAAGGGATCTTTAGTGTGCTTCATAAAAATTGTTTTTAATTTCTTTGAGATTTATTTGTTTGTCTGTTATTTTGCTGTTGAAAGACAGAAAGAAAGTGTGTATTTGGGTCTTTAGAGAAATATAGAGGATCTTTCTCTCACTGTGTGTGTGTGTGTGTGTGTGTGTGTGTGTGTGTGTGTGTGTGTGTGTGTATACAGGCTAACAGCAGTTATATACATCCTCTTGTATTTCTAAATTTCAAATCCTCTAGTCTCATCCCTATTTCTGTAACACAGCCTTTTCTGCAACGTCTCTTTATTTTTTTCTCACACCGCCAGTGCATCATATAAATCTCTAACTCCCCAAAATTCTGGTTTCATCTCAGCACGTGCTCAAGCAGGGAGTCTTTTGAAATCCACAAGCAAACCTGATGAGAAAATTAGGGGTGCTAATTGCAAATCTCCTTTCCCAGTGTTTCTCCAACCCAATTCCTAAGGAACATACTCAGCTTTGCAGAAGAAAACCTTGGCAGCAGCCTCTATTCTTTTATTGCACCTATCTCACAAAGATTTTCACTCCAAATTTTGTTTTTCCCCTGTCATTGTTTTGTCTCAGGCCCCATCAGACACTCTCTGAGAACCAAGAAAGTAAATAGGCTAACTGCATACCTGCAGCTCTCCATCCATTCCTGGAAGTACAATCTCAATGTTATCCCCAGCTCTGTAGCAGACCTGTGGCTTACCTCAATATTCTCTGACCTCATTCCCAGGGGAAATAACTAATAAGATTTTGGTGAAACACCTTACTGTCTTTCCTAGCACATTTCCATTCAGAAATTTTAGCTCCCAAAACTCAGAGACACATTAAATTGATGGAGAGAAGAGAGAGTGACTGGGAGGGGCAGCAGGTGGAAGGGAGTTTGAACAAGGGAATACATGGATAAAAAATATGATTTTATTCATAATTAAAATTCTTTAAAAATCACATTTAAACATTTGCTAATGAAGTGTAAAAAAAACAACAACAAAAACAAAAAGAAATCCTGATATGTACACCAAGCAGGACTAAGATTTTCCTAAACAACGCAAAGCTCTATCACAGTCTTAAAAAACAGAGAGAAAACAGAAACAAATAAACAAAAGATACACCCCACAAAGACAAGTTCAGACATCAGTACCTAGATTTAAATCTTCCTAATCCCAGATTATTATAAATCAGAATAAAAATACAAACAATAGCAGTCAGCACACTACCTCCACTAGAAGCCAGCAGTTAGATCACAGCAGGCTCTGAGTAATGCAACATGACTGAAGAACGAGAAAAGGATCTTAAAGTAGGCTTTTAAATATGATGAAGCTCTATAAGAGTAAATGAAAAAAATGCCTTAAACTTTATGAAGACAAAAGGAAAATTAGTTTGAAATGACTAAAAGCACTCAAGACCTGACAGTGGAAATAAAATCAACCAAACCTGGATTCCAAACAGAAAACAATAAGGCAAACATAACTGAACGAAAATAAGCCATGAGAAAAAACCTTGAACATAAGTGAAATAAAATGAATACATCAATCAAAAATGTTAAGGCAAAGAATGGTTCAATGAACCAGAGAATATTTCAGCAAAATTAAAGAAAAAAAGATTCCTAACCTAAAGAAGGAACATAGAAGCATACAGACAAACAATAGACAAGACCAGAAAACAAAGGCCCCTCAACATATGAAAATACCAATCAATAAAAATATAGAACAAAGAAAGAATATTAAAAGATACATAGAACAAAAGGCAAAAAATAAAAAAAAAAAAACATAAAAGCAGACCTGCTAGAATTGCTCCTGACATTTCAATGAAAAAGAACCAGGAAATGTATACTACAGGTCAGACTAGACTCTGAATGACAGCCCAACTATTATATCCAGGAGAATTTTCAATCACAGTGTATAGAGAATATAAGACATTTGTGATAAAACCAAATTTAACTTAAATCAATCTACAAATTAAGCCTTTCAGAAGAGCTAGAAGAAAAACTCCACCTAAAGAGTTTAACTATAACCATAAAAACACAAGTCTCAGCAGATGCAAGAAAACTGAAAGAACTGCTTCCATTCTGTCTGACCACCACAGATGACATCGTTGTCAAACAACAGTAGAAGCAACAGAAAGCTCAGAAGCTCTTGGAAACTGCACAAATCTCTCCTGAATAAAAACAGGTTGAGATAGAATTTAATAATGTCAAAAACCTTTCAAGATTTGAAATAAATTATATACAAAACACACTAAAACTCATGGAACACAATGTAAAGAGTTTTAAGATGCAAGTTTATCAGAAACAATTTTATACTATCAACACTTAATAGCTTTATAACAGAAAGACAGAAATTACATCCCCAAAAGAGTAGAAAGCAAGAAATGATCCCAGGGCCAGAAATAATACAATAGAGATGAAACAAAATAAAACAATAAAAAGCATACAAAACATCAATGTGACAAGAGTTGGTTTTTTAAGAAATCAAGAAGTCTAAGTCAACTTTATCCAAATTAGTAAAAGTGTTAGACTATAACACCAGAAAGAAAAATGGATATATAACAACAATGCCAAGGCAATAGATAATTTCCTTAATAGTAAACATATAGCAGAGTTAAATCAAGATTATGTAAATATTTAAACAAACCTATTAAAAGAAGTGAAATGGAAGTAATCATTAAAATTCTATCAATCAACAAAAGTCAAGGGTCAGATAGTTTTTAACACATAATTTTACCAGATTATTAAAGAAGAATTAATTTCTATACTCCACAAATTATAAAAACAGTAACATCTCATTAAATGCAAGAAACCTCTTTTGACAAAATCCAACACTGCTTCATGATAAAAGTCCTAGAGAAATTAGAAAAAAGTAATTTACTTAAGCATTCCTATATCACATATATATTTAAATGAAAAGAAACCCAAATAAATTCTACAAAATAGACAATAATGTTCAATTTTTTCCATACTAATAGTAATTGAAATCTTAACTATAACAATACAATACAGCAACTGAAGGAGAAATAATGAAAGAAAGAAGTATAGTGCATATGTTTGTGGATGAAATGGTAGTATTCAAAAAGATCTAATAAATTCTACAGGAAAACTTCTATATCTGATTAACAATTTTAGAAAAGTAATTGGAAACAAAATTAATTTAGAAAAATTAGTATCCATCCCATAAACAAATCACAGTTTGAGAAAGAAATCTAAAACTACAACTTTTATACTAGCTTAAAAATATAAAAAAATTTGGGCATCTCTAATTAGGCAAATGAAAAATTTGTATACTAAAACAACATCAAATAATTGAAGAAAAAAGCTGAGGAAGATCTCAGAAGAATCTACCATAATCATGGATCAGTAGGGTAAGTAAATATGAACATCCAACCAAAAGCAATCCACAAATCCAAAGCAATCCTCATCTACTTTTAACACAATTATTCAAAATCTTAAAATGAAAATTTTCAGCTTCATCAAAAAAAACAAACATATGTAGATACACAAAGATTCACACACACACATAAACAAGATAACTAAGGTAATGATTAATAAAAGAAATGCTGAAAGTGTCACTATAACAAATTTCAAGTAATACTACCAAACAGTAGTATTAAATACAGCATAATATTAACATAAACACAGACAAGTTGATCAACGGAATAGAATTGACGCCCCAAACATAATTTATACACCTAGAAACACATGTTTTTTTATGAAATGGCCTGAAATTCAACTGGATAAAGACAGCATCTTCAACAAATGGTTCTGGATACACTAGATTCCTGCATGTAAAAGAATAAAATATAGAATCATACTTATGTCCCATAACATAAATCAACTCTAGATAGATCAAAAACTTTAACTTAAAACCAGACACTCTATATCTAATAGTTGAGAAAGTGGATAATATCCTAATACTCACAGGCACAGAAAAATACTCAGATGACAATACCACTAGCACTAGAACTAATATAAGCAATTCATAAAGGGAATTTCATGAAACATAATATTCATAAATGGAAAGGACACTATCATTTGTAAAATGTGACAGTATAGAGAATGATTGAAGATTTTTACCAACTATACATCTGAGAAACTGCTAATATCCAACACAGTTAAAAAAAAAAAAAAAAAAAAGGAAGAAAGTACTCACTAAACAAACAAAGAAGATGACTAAAGAGTGTCAGGGATCTACAGAAAAATATCAGTAGAGGAAAATAAAATGGCTTTGAAAAAGTGCTTAACATCTATATGATCAGGGAAATAAATATTAAAACTACATTAAGATATCATCTTACAACTATCAGAATGGGTAAATGACAACTAATCCTGGAAAAGATGTACAGTAACAGGATCAATCACTCATCCATTCATTGGAGAAGTCCAAATTTTTGAACCCACTATGATGATCAATGTGGCAGTTTCCCAAGAAGATGTGAATCAATCTATCAAAATACCTAACCATATTACTTTTGGGCATATACTCATTAGTTACTTCACCTTAAAGACACTTGCTTAAACATGTTCATTGTTGCTCTACTCCGAATAGCCTGAAATTATAAAACAAAGCAAAACAAGACTATATGCTCTCAACATAAGAATGAATAAAATCATATTAAGATTACTTATTTTTTAATAACACCATTATAAAAATATTTGCAAAATTGAGTCTCTAATAAAGCAATATGGTAAAGTGAATGTGGTTCAAACTAAGTTATTTGCTTTATAGAGAAAATAGACTGTAAAACAAACACAGGAATCTCTCAGTGGCAGTATTTTTATGTTTGTGGTTTAAGCTGAGGACCTTTCTGACATGGTCATTATAAATCAACAGGTATAAAATTTTAGAGGGCATCTTTATTAAAATTTACATGACTAGAAATGAAGCTGATGATCTGTCTACCAAGAGAACTTCATGTGAAGAATTACAGACTCATGGTCATAGAGAGCTGTCACCTGGCCCTGAAGTAACTGAGCACTGGGAAGAGAGAGAAATAATCATAGGAAACTGTGGTGTGGCCTTAGAGGAACAGACTTTTCAGTTTATCAGTACTTCATTGCTAGACCAGAATATCAGGAGAATTAAACCATCATGGCATATGCTGTCTGAGGTAACTTTTAGGATAAAGAACTGTAAATGATACAGAATATAAGCAGTTTCTGACTTATAGAGGTCTAGAGCATTGGGCTAGACTAGCTCCATATATTATTAGTTCCCTGCCTCAAAGTACCTATCAGTTTCAGAGAGATGTTTTAGAGAGACAGAGAGAGAGAGACACAGACAGAGACAGAGAGAAGGAGGTAATCTGACAGGTATATAAATGTTTGTAGTGTTGTGACTACTGAGGCTACTGCAAAATCTATTTTAATTAACTTAACTACCCAAGAACAGTGAAACACTCAATGATCAATCTAGAAACTAACCTGTATTTTTTTTAGTATCTGATTCCACAAATATAAAGGAATTCTAGATAAAATAAAGGATGTTTAAAATCCTAAGAGTAATCTTAAGAAAAATTATGGTTATATTTAAATGGTTTATTTCAAAACTAAAATTTAGTTAAAGTAAAAACTTTTAAATTGAACTTCGATAATTTCAATTATTCTTGAAATAGTAAAAACTCCAAATAGAAAAAAAAAACCCCACTAAATCTTTGTTGTAATATGGAAGATAGGTTCTGATACTATTTATAAGCTATACTTAGTCATTTTTGTTTTAACAGATGATTTCTCAAAACTGCTTTTGTGTGTAATCTGTACTCATTAATTATTTAGTTAGTACCAGAAAACTCATGGGTTCACAGAGTTAAACTTTTATGACATCTAGTCATTGTTTTCCTATCTAGGGTGAGTAGATATTTGCTGTTCAGTCTTCAGTGACAGCATCACACACACCATATTGCAAGGAGATAAAATTTTGACCAGTTCTATGAAATTAGAGCTCAGTGCAACTCAAAATCTCTCAAATGAAGGTAGGTAAGAGGTACATATTTTTTTAAAAAAAAACAAGTAATGTCAAAATATTGACGTGTTGGCATTTGTTTATCTCATATTTTATTTTATACTTAGTATAAGATAAAAATACATTATAAATTAAAAAAAATCAGACAAGGAAAAAAGAATCTATTTATAAAAAATATTTATAAAAATTATGAATAAATTTTAAAGCATAAATAGATCATCAGATGAAATTTCAACATATAAATATTATGAATTATGTGCAGAAATTATGACCTGGAAATATAAAAATGGCAATAAATAATAGTGATAAAAGCACACACATGCATAACAAAAGGCTACATAAATTCTTAACAATTAAACTATTAATTAAAAATAGCAGAAATCATTTATGTATTTTATTTTTGTTTCTTGACAAACAAAAAATCAATTTTATTTTAATAAAATATGTTGAAATTATTTAACCATTTTTCAGGAAGAAAATCACAGTTTAATTATGAAGCTAGCTCTCAGAGTCCAATAAATGAGTGCTATAAGGAACAAGATTGAAATTAATGACAAAAAATCCAAAAGAGTAAGTACCACAGCAAGAAAAAAATATGAAAAACAACAACAAAAAACCAAATGTAATTAGCTGATTTTTGGACTAAATGAAAAATTGATAAAAATAAAAGAGTCCCCACATGGATATCAACAAAGCATGGCATATCAAACTCAGTTAGGATTAAGCTCCTCCACTTATATTAAGGCTGGGCAAGGCAACCCAGTATAAGGAATAGGTTCTCCAAAGCCAGCCAAAGCATTAGGGACAGCCCCTGTTCCCACTGTTGAGAGTCTCACAAGTAGACCAAGCTATACAATGGCCACAGAGCTGTTGTAGTAGTATGTTTCTGACCCAGATTTTCAGGCCTAGCCTTGAGATTTGAATCTATTCACAGCCCCACTGCTGCTTAGCACCAAATAATCAGACAAAAGCTCATATTCATTTCACACTGATTGACCTGGGGCCCAGGCATATAACTTGCTAACTCTTTACTCTTAAACTAACCCATCTTTCTTATCTTGTTCAGCCATGTGGCTCGATACCTTTTTTCAGAGCAGCACTTCAATATTTCTAATATTTGGATATCTTTAATAGTGTAGTTGATATAATTGAATATGACATAATTGAATATAGAACTTTAAATTATCCCTCTAACTATAATGTGAAATCATATGGAAGGAAGTTACTGGAAATAATTAGCTATAAGAATATCAGGTAGTAGGCTAACATAGTTCATTATATAGCAGGTAAATAAAATATGGGTCATAGCAATAAAAATAAAGACCAATGGATTTATTCTAGATATGTTTATTAGAAAACTATTATGTATCTAGAGGACCAAACTATGCATGAGAAATTTAACTTTTAAAACAAATGAAATACCAGCAAATTAATTGCTTTAATTAACTTATCTGGAATCACTGAATTGTATTATCATTGTATGTAATGAACTGCTTAACTTAAACTTATATTAATTAAAATTTACTCTAATTCATAATACTTAGCTAAGAAATTATAAATCAAATATGTTATCATATATATTATACTAATGAAAACAGAATTTAAAACCTATGACTATCCATATAATTTTTATTTAGCAATTTGGTATAAAACTATGTGGTGTATGAAGCTTCAATTTTTTAACTTTCTTTTTATTGTTATTTTTGTTGAAGTCCATTCAGAGGGACATTAGTGGAGTATTAGAGATGCAGAAAAATGTCACTATTCTCTAGAGACTTTTATCTATAGACATGCTTAAAGTAGCTCTGGTGAATGTCACAACAAGCTCTTGTTTGTTTGCTTGTCGTTTTGTTTTTTTTTTCCTGAGAAAATGGTTTTGTGGCTGACAGTGGAGTTGTCTGAGTCAGTGGTTTCTCTGAGAGTAGGGAACTTCTTTGTAGGCTCTTTAACTTACAAAGATCTTTTGAAAAATAATTCCTATGAAACTTCTTAATGTGTTCACTACACGACTTCTGACTTCCTTGACTGTTCCAGCACATGACAATTACTATATAGGAACAATCCCCTCATTCACTGTTTTTCACTTTTTACTTGTATGTCAAGCAGTGTATTTTTACACAGATAAAATTTAGAATGCACTGTATATTTTGAAAACAATAAAAAGTTATTATTAAAGTAACTGTGAATTATCAGTATATAAAGGTGGCTTTCATGCATATTTTTATGTTATCTTGTTTGTATATAGTAGAAGACTCTTGGAATCCAATATTCGAGACTTAATGATGTGTGTCCATGGTTTTATTACTTTGACGGGTCTAAAATTGAGTACCCATAACACTTTTTGATGACTTAAAAAAAACCAGAAAACTTATCACATTCACTTAAAAGGAAAATGTGAAATGAAGTCTGTGAAGAAAAAATTACCCAGGGGATATTTTGATTTTTTTCAGTTTGAAAGGCTTGCCAGTTTTACTTGTATAAGCTTTGTAGGCAGAACTGAAAAATTAACAATCCATGAAATTCAACACCACACCGAGCATTACCAGATGCCTGAGTTTACAGTTGCTACAGCAAAAACCAATGCCTATATTTCAAAGATTAGAAAGCAAATCATTTTGCTTCCTTTGAAATTTTATATATTTGCTGTCTTCATATATACATACTCATTTAGAAAATGTTTATTTTGAATGTATGTTGCAGATCATCCATGAAATATTGGAGCAATTTTTAAATGCACTGGAGCATATCATCACAGATACTACTTATAATTGAGCTTCTAGGCAACAGTGATAAGTTACTAAGTTACTGAATAATAATTAAATATCTTATATTTTTAATTATATATAAAGATATTAAATATCTATTTCTTTATTTTTATGCTGAAGATCTGCCCATAAATTTGTAACAAAATATTAACATAAACAAAATTGTATATTTATTTAAGACAATGTAATAATGATTATCATTTTCACCCAGTAGCATAGTTAAAAACTTTAATTTTATAAAGAACATATTTCTGTCTTTAAAATTCATTCAGAATGCTTACATATTTGTGTAAAATAAATAAAATCATTGAAGTTATGATCATTTATAAAACTATTGCAGATTATAAATAAAGTAATATCATTTAATCAAAGTTCTTAGCTTATATAAATAGATACATGCTGTCATTGTTCCTTCAATTGTAAACTTGACATGCCTAGGGAAAGAAAACCTCAATTGATAAATGCATTCTCCAGATTGGCATATAAGATATCTTCATTACTGTTGATTGGTGTCATGGTGGTAATCAAAATTGGGTAATCCCATGTCTAGGAAAGAAGGCCTGGGCTGTACATAAAATATAGCTTACCAAGACATGGAAAGCAAGTCAGTAAGCACCATTTCTTTATAGCCTCAGTTTCAGTCCATGCTTTCAGGTGTCTGCTTTTGTACCTTTTCCTGATTTTTTATTTCAAGATGGCATAATGGACAGTACCTGTTAAACTGATGTAAACTTTTCCTTTCCAAGTTACTTTGTTACTTTGGTTAGTATTTCATTACAAAAATCAGAAAGCCAATGAAAACAAATACAAAGATCTGTAGGTTAATATATGCAATGGAAACATGGAAATGATCTATTAACTGATACTGGGATATTTATCTGTAATTTATTTATATATTCTTGCACACAGGATGAAAATATCAAGATTCTTAGATATACCTATATTATGAATATAGATTTTCAATAATAAATCTCCAAAGATTTATATAATCTTATACAACTGCTTAAGGAAAACAAAAATGCACTAAAACACACCAAATCTTTAATGTGTTTATTTAGAGAAAGTATTGTCATTTGAAATATGTAAATTCATGCAGTTTTTATGTTTCCTTGTCATATATATGCATTAAATTTTTTACCATAATCATTGTCAAAATAAAAATAAATATTGGTAAAAAATTTAGAGTAGATCATAACTTTATCTGTTCATGATTATAGAAGAGCTTTAATTGCTAGTGGTTATATTATTTCATGTGATGTGTAAATGATGCTTTCATTTTATTTGATCTGTAAAGTATGTCATGACAGGATGATTGTTTTGTTCCTACTTAGGAACAAAAGTTTAGAAATACAAAATATCTAAAATTTGACGTAATTTGGCAAGTATAATGTTTTTGATAATATGTAAACAATTATGGAATAGATATATCATCAGTTTTACATAGTAGTAAAGGTTGTATGTAATTTGAGTTGTTATTGTTTTTATTTTTCTATTGCCTAAAATGATCTCAGTTCTGTGACTACAGCAACTTTGTATGGCTACTCATGTATAAAAGATAACTAATATTTCAATACATGAAACATAAATGAAATATATGCTAAAGTGATAGATGAGTAAATAAATCCAATTGAAATCATACCATAGCTTTAGTCCAGAGTGTGCAGCTAAACCAACAGTATTTATAATTCTTTAAAAGTACAACTTTAGAATAAAAATAGTACAGAAAACATAACTTAAACTGTCATAACAAAGTTTCTGTTCAGACAAGATTTTCAGTGCCCTAAAAAATACACTTTATTTTAAGTATAGTTGGATTTCATTGCCTAATAGAAAAAGACTTTAAATGTAATCATGTGTAATAAAGATTATACCTATGTGTTAACATTTTATCTTTCAACATGAAAAAAAATATAGAAGAAAATAATTGTAGTTTTATCTTTCTTTAGGTTTTTATTGCTGTGAAGAGACACCATGACCACAACCATTCTTACAGAGATAACATTTACTTTACAGTGACTAGCTTACAGTTTCAGATGCTCGGTCCATTTGTTCAATTAAGAACATGGAGCCATGCATGTGAATGTGGTGCTGGAGCTGAGTGTCCTACAAATTTACTCAGAGGCCACAGAATGTTGACTGACTGTCATATAGAATAAAGCTAGTAAAAAAAAAAAAAAAAAAAAAAAAAAAAAAAAAAAAAAAAAAAAAAAAAAAAAAAAAAAAAAAAAAAAAGACTCTACTTGGAGAGTTGAGTTCTCGTTGGTTCCGGTTCTGGTTCCAGGACCTGCAGAGCATGCACACGCACTCTGTAGCAGATGGAGAGAAGCTCTGACTGCCACAGTACCCCCCAGCTGCTGCTGAGGAAATTTGCATGGCTACCCACTTCCAACTGAGCAATTAGATAAGGACTGGGGACCCTGAAGGACAGACTCAGACCCCACCAAGAGGTGAGGAGGGGTCAGCAGGCCCGAGCACCTGTATCCCTGCCAGGGAGAGTTGAGCTCCCATCAGTTTCGGTTCCGGTTTCTGGAGCAGGTACTCTGCTGAACATGCACCCACGCACTCTATAGCAGACAGAGATAAGCTCTGACTGCCATGGTCCCCCCAGCTGCTGCTGAGGAAATTTGCACTGCCACCATCCTGCCCCCAATTAGTCAAGCAGAGAAAGATTGAAGACTTGAAATTCAGTCCCCTGCCAAGAGCAGAGGTAGAGATTGAGCAGACCTTTTCCTCAGAGGTCACAGGAGACACACAAGCCCAAGTGCCACAACTAACCAGGAGCTACCTAATCATGAACCACTGAAGCCATGGGCAGACACCAGTGCAAATATTTACATAATAATATAAAGAACAACAAGGTAACTCCAGAAGAAAGAAGCGATCCTACAAACACAAGTCATGAACTGAGCAATGAAGAGGAAACAGAAGGAAGCAGTGTCAATAATTCCTTTATGATGATCATCAAAGCTCTCAAAGAAGATATGAAAAATTGCCTTAAAGAAATAGAAGAAAATACAATAAAAATCAGATGAGATGAATAAATCTATGAAAAAAACATGCCAGGAACTGAAAGCTGATAGAAGCAATAAAAAAGGCACAAAATGAGGCAAAGATGGAAATAGAAAATCTGAAGAAAAAAGCTAGAAACACAGATACAAGCATAATAAACAGAGTGGAAGAGATGGAAGATAGAATCTCTGAAGTGGAAGACACAGTAGCTCAAATAGATATATCAGTCAAAGAAAATACTAAAACTAAAAATGCCATAATGCAAAATGTTCAGAAAATCTGGGACACTATGAAGAGATCAAATCTGAGAATAAGAGGAATAGAAGAAGGAGAAGAATACCAGCTCAAAGGCACAGATAATGTTTTCAATAAAATCATAGAAGAAAACTTCCCTAACCTGAAGAAGGAAATGTCTATAAAGATACAAGAAGCTTACAGACCAAATAGATATGACCCCCCAAAAAAGTCAGCACGCCACATTATAATCAATCCACAAAACATACAGAACAAAGAAAAAATTTTAAGAGCTGCAAAAGAAAAGGGCCAACTTACATATAAAGGCAGACCCATCAGAATAAACCTGAATATTCAATGGAAATGATGAAAGCTAGAAGGGCTTGGTCAGAAGTTATACAGATGCTAAAAAAGCATGGCTGCCAAATTAGAATACTATACCCTGCAAAATTATCAATCACCATAGATGGAGTAAACAAGATATTTCATGACAAAGTCAGACTGAAAGAATGACTATCTACCAATCCAGTGCTACAGAGAGTATTAGAGGGAAAACTCCAACCTAAGGACCCCAGATACACCCATGAAACCACAAACAATCAATAATTCCACAGAAGCATACTCCAAAGAAAGGAAATGCAAACAAGTTACCACCAAAATTGGCAGGAAATACCAATCAATGTTCACTAATTTCCCTTAATATCAAAGGACTCAACTCTCCTATAAAATGTCACACACTAACAAGATGGATACAACAACAGAAGCCATCCTTCTGTTGCCCATAAGAAACACACCTCAACCGCAAAGACAGACACACGCTTAGAATAAAGGGTTGGGAAAAGATTTTCCAGTCAAATGGTCCTAACAAACTAGCAGGGCTTGCAATCCTAATATCTAACAAAGTAGACTTTAAGCTAAAAGCAATTAAAAAGGACCAAGATGGTCACTACTTATTCATCACAGGAAAATTGGTCAAGAGGAGATTTGAATCCTGAATATTTTTGTGCCTAATATAAGGGCACCTACTTATGTAAAAGAAACACTGCTAAAGCTCAAATCCCACATCAGTTCTTACACCCTAATAGTGGGAGACTTCAATACCCCACTTTCAACCCTGGATAGGTGAACCAGCAAGAGACTCAACAGAGAAATAGGGAGTCTAAAAGAGGTTATGATGCAAATGGATTTAATAAAAATCTACAGAAGCTTACACCCAAAGGCAAAGGAATATGCATATTTCTCAGCTCCTCATGGAACTTTCTCCAAATTTGACCACATAATTGGTCATAAAGCAAATATCAACAGATACAAAAAAATTAAAAATAATTCCTAATAACATATCGGATCACCAGGGCCTAAAGTTAGAGTTCAACAACATCAAAAATCAAAGAAAGCCTACCAACTCATGGAAAGTAAACATCACTCAGCTGAACCATCTCTGGGTCAAAGAAGAAATTAAGAAGGAAATCAAAGTCTTGCTAGAATTTAATGAAAATAAATCCACAGCATTTCCAACCTTGTGGGACACAATGAAAGCATTCTTAAGAGGAAAATTCATAGTGCTAGATGCCTACATATAAAACCTAGAGAAATCCCACACTAGAGACCTAACAGCTCAGCTGAAAGCCATAGAACAATTAGAAGCAAACTCACCTAGAAGGAGTAGATGGCAGGAAATAATCAAACTTAGAGCTGAAATCAATAGAATTGAAACAAAAACAACAATACAAAGAATCAATAAATCTAAAAGTTGGTTCGTTGAGAAAGTTAACAAGATAGATAAGCCCTTAGCCAAACTAATCAGAAAACAGAGAGAGAGTGTTCAAATCAACAAAATCAGAAATGAAAAGGGGGACATAGCAAGACACCCAGGAAATACAGAGAATCATCAGATCATATTTTGAAAATCTATATTCCATAAAAATGGAAATCTTAGAAGAAATGGACAGCTGTATGGACAGGTATCACCAACCAAAATTAAATGAAGATCAGATTAATTACCTAAACAGGCCTATAACTCTTAAGGAAATTGAAGCTGTCATTAAAAACCTCCCCAAAAATAAAAGCCCTGGTCCAGATGGTTTCAGTGCCAAATTCTACCAGACATTCAAAGAAGAATTACTACTGTTTCTCTTCATACTATTTCACACAGTAGAAACTGAAGAAATATTGTCAAATTCCTTCAATGAGGCCATAATTACCCTAATTCCTAAGCCTCTCAAAGACACAACAAAGAAGAATTACAGACCAATTTCCCTATGAATATTGATGTGAAAATTCTCAACAAAATTTTGGCAAACCGTATACAACAATGTATAAAAAATATCATCCACCACAACCAAGTAGGCTTCATCCCAGAAATGCAGGGTTGGTTTAACATACGAAAAACTGTAAATGTTATCCATCATATAAACAAACTAAAGGAACAAAACCACATGATCATATCCTTAGATGCTGGAAAAACCTTTTACAAAATCCAACACTCCTTTATGATTAAAGCCCTGGAGAGATCAGGAATACAGGGAGAATACCTAAACATAATAAAGGTGATTTACAAGAAGCCAACAGACAGTATCAAACTTAATGGAGAAAAATGCAAAGCAATCCTACTAAAATCAGGAACTAGACAAGGATGTCCTCTCTCCCCTTATCTACTCAATATAGTTCTCAAAGTATGAACTACAGCAATAAGGGAACTAAAAGTGATTAAGGGGATATAAATTGGAAAAGAAGAAGTGAAACTATCTCTATTTGCAGATGATATGATTGTATACATAAGTGACCCACAAAATTCTTCCAAGGAACTGCTACAGCTGATAAACACCTTCAGCAATGTAGCAGGATACAAGATTAACTCAAAGAAATCAGTAGCCCTTCTATACACTAAAGATGGAAGAGCTGAAAAAGAAATAAGGGAAACATTATCCTTCATAATAGCTGCAACTAGTATTAAATACCTTTGAGTAACTATAATCAAAGAAGTAACAGACCTATTTGACAAATATTTTAAATCACTGAAGAAAGAAATTGAAGAGGATATAAAAAAATGGAAAGCTCTCCCACGTTCCTGGATTGGTAGGATCAACAACATAGTAAAAATGGAAATTCTACCAAAAACAATCTACAGATACAATACACTGCCCATCAAAATCCCAATACAATATTTTTTGGACCTTGAAAGAACAATACTCAATTTCATTTGGAATAACAGGAAAGCCAGGATTGCCAAAACAATTTTACTCAACAAAAGAACCTCAGGAGGTGTCACCATCCCTGACTTCAAGTTATACTATAGCGCTACAGTAATAAAAACAGTCTGGTACTGGTATAAAAACAGACTTGAGGATCAATGGAATAGAATTGAGGATCCAGACATTAACCCAAAAACCTATGAACACCTGATCTTTGACAAAGAGATCCAAAATATTCAATGGAAAAAAGATAATATATTTAAAAAATGGTGCTGGCATAGCTGGATGGAAGTGTGTAGAAAAATGCAAATAGATCTGAGCCTGTCACCCTGCACAAAACTCAAATCCAAGTGGATCAAAGACCTCAACAAAAACCCATCCACTTTGAACTTGATAGAAAAAAATCGGGAAATACACTTCTATGAATTGGCCCAGGCGACTACTTCCTAAATACAACACCAGTGGCACAGACACTAAGACCAACAATCAATAAGTGGGAATCTCCTGAATCTAAGAAGCTTCTGTAATGTCAAGGACACTGTCTATAGGACAAAACAACAGCCTGTGTAGAATGGGAAAACATTTTCACCAACCCTACAAGTGATAGAGGACTGATCTCTAATATATATAGAGAGCTGAAGAATCTAGAGCCCAAAACCTTTAATTGTCCAATCAGAAAATGGGGTTCAGGTCTAAAAAGGGAATTCTCCGCAGAGGAATTACGAATGGCTGAAAGGCACCTGAAAAAGTGCTCATCATCTTTAGCCATCAGAGAAATGCAAATCAAAACATCTTTGAGATACCACCTAACACCTGTTAGATTGGCTAAGATAAAAGGCACAGATGACAGCCTATGTTGGAGAGGGTGTGGAGCAAGGGGAACACTCCTCCGTTGCTGGTGGGAGTGTAAGCTTGTTCAGCCACTTTGGAATGCAGTATGGTGGTTTCTCAGAAAATTGAGAATCAATCTTCCCAAGGACACAGCAATACCACTTCTGGGTGTATACCCTAAGATGCACATTCACATACCAAAGGCATTAGCTCAACTGAGTTCATAGCAGCATTATTTGTAATAGCAAGAACCTGGAACAACCTAGATGTGCCTCAACTGAAGAATGGATTAACATACTGTGGTACATCTACACAATGGAGTACTACTCAGCAGTAAGAAAAAATGATATCCTAAAATTTTCAGGCAAATGGATGGACTTGGAGAATATTCTCCTGAGCAAGGTATCACAAACTCAGAAAGATTAGCAGGGGATGTACTCACTCATTAGTGGTCTCTAAACAAACAAACAAGAAAAAAGCTAAGCTTGCCCGAGCTGCAAACCACAACCACTGAACAGCTTGGGATCAGAAACACCCTGGTCTGACTCTTCGGATCCCACTCCACCTACAGGAACACCTGACTCACTCTTGAGGAAGGGGAGACAAAACTGGATTTGCCAGGAGTGGAGACAGTACTAAGTAATATTGGGTCATTGGGACCATGGGACTGTCTGCTGCCTCTCTAGGGAGGGAGTGGGGAGTTGTGGAGAAGAAAAAAATGATTTGATGTGGCGGGAGTGGGAAGGCACCTTGAATAATGATATACAGGTATAGAAAGCATGACTTCTTTGTTAATAATAATAATAATAATAATAATAATAATAATAATAATAAAGGACTCTAAAGGCTACCTCAAAAGCAGTACTCTCACTATAATGTTTGGACCAGATTAAAGGTATGTCCTTCCCCTCGAGGCCTACATTAAAGCTCATGTCATTCAGGATTTTCCAACAGTCTTAAGTTTTCCAAAAGGGCCTCAGCTTATAATAGTGCCATTCTTTTCAGTTCATCTGTGCAAATACATTTAAACTATCAAAAGTTGGATGTGTATCAACTAACATTGTGGTGAGAAAGGGAAGAAAGAAATCAAGCAATTCATCTTAATTCAGTGAATATGTCTTATAAATATATCTGGTATTATAAGTAGGTTTCTACTGCTGTGGTAATGATCATGGCCAAGAACAATTTGATAAAAAATAATTATGAGCTTACAGATTGCAGTTCATCATCAAGGGGGAAAAAAGACATGCTTAAGTCAAGATCCTGGAGACAGGAATTGAGGTAGAAGTCATAGAAAAATATTGCTTGATGGTTTACCACTACAACTTGCTGAAACTGTTTCTTTTATTTATTTACTTATTTATTTACTTATTTATTTTGAACAAAGTCATTTTTATTCATGTATCACCTTGTTCAGATTCCCTTCCCCTCACAACCTTCCCTCTCATTCATTCTTCTCCCCATCACTTTATCTCCTCCCCAGCAAGTATAGAAAGTCCCAAGGTCACAAGGTACCTTAGTTCAGTCACAAGGTGGCTTAGTTCAGCATTCACTCAAGAGCGTTCTAGATCACTGAAACAGAGCCAAAAGCACCTTTCTGAATTGCGTATTTGAATTGATTTATGGTAGAGAGACAGGGTGGTGTTCAGGCAGGAATTTAAAAATGGCGAGTCCGTGGCTCACAGCTTAAACTCATACGTTTCGCGAAAGGCTTGGTATAAGTGTGATTGATTTAAGGTTGTTGCTTATATTGAACAGAAAGGAAACAGAGCTAAAAAAGCTTTTTCTGGTAGCAGCATTTTCTGAGTCCACTCTGGTTTCTGGCAGCTGGCTCCTCAGCCACATTGAAACACAGCCAAAAGGGGCAGAGTCAGCAATTAAAGTGGTACAACCTTTTAAAAGCTCTTTGAGTATAGAAAATAATTAAGAATTCTCAATAAGACAGATTTAGACTCACAAAACCTCTAAACGGGGTACAATGTATGTGAAATATGCATAAGCTTCAGAGAGAGAGGGAGAAAAAAGGGTAAAGAAATCCTTTAAGAAAGAGAAATAAGGAAATAAAAATAAAAACGCCACATGAAGATGGCAGATAAATAAAGATTCTGGATTAGGGTTATTGAGTTTACTTTTAATTTTTTAACTTTTAATGAGCTTATTGCAGAAAGACAATTGATTGCTAAGGCTGCTAAGTTAAACAAATGCATATACTTTAAAGATATCTTGACTTTAAAATCTGTTTATAAGAATATGTTACTTTGGAAAAGAGTTTCTGCTTTTGTCCCCATAGAAGATCAAAACCTGTGGATTGGTTCTAGGCAAATGTGGTTCCATTGGCCAAGGCCACCTGAATGAACATTCTCAGCTTCCAAGAAGCCAGTTGTGATGATCCAGCTTCAAAACTCCATGAGATCAACGTCCTTTGACAGCATGAAGCAGTAAAAGAAAGAAAGCTTCGTCCAATTTCCCAAAAATATTACTTATTAATGTTTGTTTTCATTATAAATGGTTAATGGTCATAGTCAATCTTTAAAAAAAGGATGGAGGATATGATATAGGAATGATTAGAAAAGATAAGTGGATTTTGATTCATTGATATAAACTTAAAGTCAATTTTGTTGTGCTGTATGTATTTTTCTACTGTTGATTAAGGTATGATGCTGATGTAACTCACTTAAAATTGTAATATGTAATTGAGAAATGCAGATTAATAGTCATCTATGATAACCAAACTTATAGTCATGTTAGTTAGGTTTTGGTAGGTATGCTAGATATATTTCAATTAGATAGGTAGTCTTCAAATACTTCAAAGACATGCAGAATATGGTATTTAAATTATTTTAAGAACTTAAAGACTTTTCTGGACAGTGAGACAGGTCTGTTCCTGGTAGTACCAATGTATTTCAGGAAAATGATGAACACTGAAGAAACTTCATGTGGAATTTACTTTGTGGCAACAGTAAGCCACTGGACAAGAAACTGTTCTGGTATTGTATGCTGTATAAACTGGACATGTAGGTTCCATAGGAAAGTGACCTCTGAATGTTGTCAAAACAAGCCTAGATGGTCCTTCAGTTTCCTGCTTTGCAGAAAACATTGCCAGACATTCTTCAGGACACAAGGAGAAGTGACTGATGGACTGTGTCAGATTTCCTGCATCACTGCAAGGTATGCCAGAGACTTTGGGCCATAAAGGCTGAAGATAGATGCCCCAACATTACAAAGGAACTTTGGGTGACTGTCCAGGCAGACATGGGTCATCTCTGTCATTTTCTAGACTTTGGAAGTTGCTTGCACTTCCTGTTTATTTGCATAATATATCCTTCTGTGGTCTTTGATGTGGTTGAAGGTTTAATAATTGTAGGTATAGTTCTTTTTAGTTTAAAAGGTATATTAAATATGCAACTTTAGACTTATAAGGATAAGGTAGATAATGGAATATTCTCTTTAATTTTGTGAATACAAATAGACTGGATATTGTGACTGTAATTCCTGCTTGAAAGCTGTTCTGTTGTAATTTTGCTATATGGAAATTGAAACCTTCCTTTTTAATTAGACAGAAAAGAGGAAATGTGGTGGAATGTTCTGTTTGCTGTAAATAAAGTAACTGATTTGGCCTATGTACAGCACTGTGAAAGTGGGTGAAGAATCAGAGGGCAGGCAGGTAGGAAAGGATGGAGTTAGTAAGTCTCCATCTGACCCCCAAAGAAGACAGACATGTAAGAAACAGGTAAGCCATGGGCTGCAGGCCACGTGGTGGGAAGATAAATGGAAATGGGTTGAATTAAGATGAGAGAGCTAGCTAGTAATGTGCTTAAGATCTGAGGTAAAGAGTTTAAAGGATATAAGCATGTGATTCATTTCTTTGGGGGACAAAAGCTGCAGTGTGCAAACCAGATTCCAACCACCACCACGCTTGCTAGGTCACAAACCTCCCAGACCAAAACAGGCACTGGGAAAAACATTCTACAACAGTACATCCCCTGTTTATCTTTCTGAGTTTGTGATACTTTCTCAGGAGGATATTCTCCAAATCCATCCATTTGCCTGCAAATTTTAGGATGTCATTATTTTCTTATGGCTCAGTAGTATTCCATTGTGTAGATGTACCACAGTGTGTTAATCCCTTCTTCAGTTGAGGGGAATCTAGGTTGTTTCCAGGTTCTTGCTATTACAAATAATGCTGCTATGAATCTGGTTGAGCTAATGTTTTGGGGGTGCAAACGTGCATCTTTAGGGTGTATGCCCAGTAGTGGTATTGCTGGAACTTTAGGGAGATTGATTCAAGTTATACTATAGAGCTGTAGCTGTAATAAAAACAGCCTGGTACTGGCATAAAAACAGACTTGTGGATCAATGGAATTGAATTGAACATCCTGACATTAACCCAAAAACTATGAACACCTGATCTTTGACAAAGAGACCCAAAATATTCATTGTAAAAAAAGATAGTATTTTTAATAAATGGTGTTGGCATAGCTGGATGGCAGTGTGTAGAAAACTGCAAATAGATCCAAGCCTGTCACCCTGCACAAAACTCAAGTCAAAGTGGATCAAAGACATTAACATAAATCCAGCCACTCTGAACCTGATGGAATAGAAAGTGGGAAATATCCTCCAATGAATTGGCACTGATGACCACTTCCTAAATATAACACTAGTAGCACAGACACTAAGAACAACGACCAATAAGTGGGACCTCTTGAAACTGAGAAGCTTCTGTTAAACTGTTTCTTATACAACCAATGACCAACAACAATGTAAAGAACTATTCATAGTGCTATGGTCCTTGTAACATCAGTTTGTAATCAAGAAAATGTCCTACAGTCTCGCCTAATGGACAATCTAAAGGAGATATTTTGTTAATTGTGGTTCCACTTTCCCAGACAAAACTAGTGTGCTACATTGACACAGAAAATTAACAAAACAAAACAAAATTAGCCAATGAGGTGGACACCTTATTAACTTGACATGAAAATGCATTGCTATTAAACCAATAACCTTTCTTATACTGTTTATTCCCAAGACTATATATTAATAATGCCATCATTACTAGCATTTTATACAAACATGCCTAACGCATTTTGTAATTTGTTTTCTATAATTTTAAAATCAAAAAAATTTATAATAATTTAAATTTTTTATTTCAAAGTATTTTATTTATTTTAAATACAAGCTGCAGTTTTGCCTAGCATTTACCTCTCAGCTTCCCCCATCCCTACCCACACTTCCATTATTCAGAGAAAGTATCACCTTCCAAGGAAAGTCACCAAAGTCTAACATATCAAGTTGAGATGGAGCCATGCCCCTTTCCCTGTATAAAGGCTGAGCAAGGTATTCTTGTATAGGAAATGGGCTTCAGAAAGGTAATTTATGTACTAGGGATTAATCCTGGCCTCACGGTCAGAGGCCCCACAAACTATCCATGTCACACAATTTTCCTCCACATTTAGAGGGCTCAGTTCTGTTGCATGCAGGTTCCCAAGCTGTCAGTACAGAGTCAGTGAGCTCCACTTATCTTGGGTCATCTTTGAGTGGACTGAAAGCTCAGCCCATTGCTTCGCTATGAATTTCTGTGTCTGATTTCATTAGTTGCTGAATCAAGGTTTTATGATGAAAATTAGAGTGGTCATCAACTTGATTACAAGGAAAGATACCTGATTGACTTGATATTGCTTGGAGTCTTAGCTGAGAGGATTTCTAGAAATTTCTCTAGCACCAGGTTTCTTTCTAATTTCAAAATGGCTCCTTCTAATCAAGATATTAGTTTATTTGCTCTCCCTCTCTGCTTCTCCCCATTTCAAACAACTTATTTCCTTATGGTCTCTTTCTACCTCCCCTTTTCCATACCCCATCCATACTCTCAATTTACTTAGAAGTTCATATCTATTTTCCCTTAACAGGGGAATCAAGGATATCACTCTAAGAGTCCTTGTTGTTACCTCGCTCATCTGGGTTTGTGCATTATAGCCTGTCTATCCTTTGGTTTACATCTAATGTTTACTTATGAGTGAGTACACACCATATTTGTCTTTTTGTGTCTGGGTTATGCCAGCATATTCTTTTTTTTCTAGCTCCATTGATTTGCCTGTAAAGTTTTAGATGCCATTAATTTCCACTCCTCATGGAGTAATACTCCATTGTGTAAATGTACCACATTTTTTTTTTTATTATTTCTGTAGTATAGAGGCATCTAAAATTTTTCCAGGTTCTGGTTATTAAAAATAATACTTCAATGAACATAGTTGAGCAAATGTCTTTTTGTAAGAATTTGAATCTTTTAGGTTTATACCCAGAAGTGATACTAATAGATTATGAGGTAGATTGATTCCCTGTATTCTTAGAAACTGCCATACTGATTTCAAATTGCAGTATAAGTTTACATTTCACTAGCCATGAAGGAGAGTTCCCCTTAATCAACATCCCCTACAACATTCGGGGTCATCAGCAGTTTTGATCTTAGCCATTCTGACAGCTGTTAGAAAGCATCTCAGAGTTTTGATTTGCATTGCTCTGATGGGTAAGGATGTTGAGAACTTCTTTATGTGTTTTTGGGTCATTTGTGATTATTCTGTTGAAAATTCACTATTTAGATCTGTATGTTGTAAAAGAGTAAAATACATATGACTGAAGGCAATTATTATATTCATGACATAATTCTAAAAAGGTAATTATTATAAATTTGTATATTTATAGGTTATGCCAACTCAATAAAAGCAAACAAAAGTAAGAGATCTATAAAAATGAGAAAGATTTTCATAAATTTAGAAGCTAATATTGCTTTAAGTAATTGCCATTTTTGTTCTGTTATGGTAAATATGCTGATACCAGTCTCTATTTATCACTGACTAGTATAAGTCACCCATGTTAAAAAAATAATCTCTTAATTTGTTTATATCTCTGTGAGTATGGAACTTGGTGTAAGCCTAGCTAGAAATTATCTAGTTATCTTTTAACTATACTTTACAGCTACACATATAATATGTGTTTATGATTCTGTTGTTTGTGAAGCTCATAGTTTCGTGTATTGCTGGGATATTTTAACAAATGGTTCACATGAGACAGAATTTAACTTAATCTTTTTTTCTTCCCTCACTTTTTGGTCCTTCGCCATGTTATAATGACCATTTCTGTGTCTTAAAGTACAATGTAAGAAAATAAAAAGTTGTGTCCATATTATTTTATAAGTCCAAGGCTTGCTATACACTTCATTTCCTATATATGTGGCATGACAAAAAAATTCATTTTTTTAAAGTAAATCTGGCTACATTTTAATAACATGCTTAACATGGTAATTGCTCAGTAAAATTAGTGATATAGCTACAAATATTGAATGGCAAACAGCATATGTGTTTTAGGCTCTGCCATGAGCAAATACTGCTAGCAGCACACATTTGCCCTCCCATTTCTCAATATTTTCTTTTTTTTCTATTTTTTATTATAAATAAAGAAGTCACATTTTTTGTCCTTATTTAAGTACTTTCTATATCCTTTTTCTTTTCTCACCCAAGCCTACACATAGTTTTAAACCACCATAAACAATTTAGAGGGCTTTCAAAATCCGAATCTGTCTTTACTGTGTATTGCTAACTTTTCCTAACCAAATGAGCCTTTCAGCTTCTAAAATCCATGACAAAATTTTGTAGACTAGTTTCAACTCATCTATATTCTGCCTAGCTTTTAGAAAATCAGCATTTTATTAAAGAAATATAAGTAACAAATGTTTACACTGTATAAGAGTATTAACCCACATAAGCCTAAATTTTTAGTATTTATAAACTCTACTACAGTGTAAAAGAGTAGTCTAGGCATTCACATTTACTTCTCATTCTTCACTCATTCATAGCAAACAGCAGGCCTACAAAGTCCATTTATAGTAGATGTTTAACATACATCTCTGTTATGTTCTTTTCTAAGTAAATTTTTATTGTATCATTTCTACATTATATATGCAGAATATTTAAACATTTATATATACATATATTTAGCCCATTCTTATGATAATGGATTAAGATTCTAAAAATATATATATAAGCAATGCAATATACATTTTACATACTATTAACAAGTAAATATACATACTTTGTAACAGATATATATCACTGTGTTATAATCAACTGTAGTAGAATATATAGTATCGAATTATATACATGGCATCTAGAAGTGATTGCAATTGAGAGACAATTAATTTCATAAACAAATCAAATGTTGAATCTTTAGTATCATCATTGAAAACCGTAGGAGTAGAAGATAAGCAATAAAAACTATAAAATCCTGCAAAATATAACATTAAAATCTTATATGTCTACATAGTATAAAATTCAGGTTTGTATAACTACACTCTGAAAAAAACTCAAAAAAAATATCAACTCATTTTTCAGAAGGTATGACCATAAGTGATAAAAAGCAGAAATTAAAAGTAAGTAGAGCTTTTGATTACATATGTTTCTTGTCAGTTCTATATATACTTTTATGTCTTTTGCCTGGGGAAACCTATCTGAAATAGTATATTTGCCTCGTGTATACAAAGTTTAGATTTTAGTCTCTTGCTCTGAAAAAAAAATTCTATTGAAATAACGATATTGTATATTTAAAATTTTGCTGTTTTGGTAAATGACATTGCTATATATAATGAAGAAAGACTACAATGCTTATTATTTATTTACTTATTTGTTTGTTTGTTTGTTTGTTTGTTTTCCTTCCACCACTCCCTCTCCATCCTCTCCTTCCCATTCTCTCTCAGCATCTCCCAATCTATCCCGTCTGTGTTCCCCATTCGGGGACAAGGACTCCCAGTGTGAGTCAATTCAGTCTGCCATATCCAGTTGTGATAGAATTGTTTCTCTCTCCTCAGTATCTAGGTTTGGTAAGGTGTTCCTATGTAGGGAATGTGGTCTGAAAAGCCATTCATGCACCAGGAATAAAATGTGGTCTGACTGCAAGAGGCTCCACACATAGCCCATGCCATTTGTTTGTTATCTACATTTACAGGGCTTAGTTCCATTCCATGGAGGTTCCTTAGCCTCAGTGAACTTTCAGTTCTATCTCTCATCAAATGTTACAAGAATATAATTATCAGGGAAAAAGATTAAGAAAATTTTTTGAAAAATCAAGAATTGGCTCTTACAAATTGGGAATGTAGATCAGTGGCCAGTCACTTGCTTAGCATGCCTAAGGTTGAGTTTCAATATTCAATGGGGAAAATAAGGTTTGAAAATACAATTGGACACATGAATGAACTTTGGAATTTATATAATAGAATCTCATTTATTGCCACTGGAAGCATTTCACATAATATGACATTTTTAGATCTTCAGGCACATGTACATCTGGTTCCATCATAGATATTTTACTGGTATTTTTCAGGGATATGGATAGTCATTATAATAAATGAAACTCTTTACACTAATAAATATCCTAAAAGTCAGTTATAAAATTTTTAATTTAGATGTTAAAAATTTAATTAGCATCTAATTATATATATATATCAGACTAATACTTAGGTAAATTATAAATATTGCTCATCATATCTCACAAAAATATCCCTGGCAAGTTTTTCCTTCCTCAACTGGACTGGGAGCTCAATCTAGTGCTTAGGGATGGATCTCTGATTCTGCCTCCAGTGGCTAAACTAAAATGTTTTTAAACTAGTTTTTCTTGCATTATTTTACACCAAATAATTTTAAAGATTGATTGGCTAAAATTATTTGTTTGGTAGACATCAATCACTTTGTTACTAGTCCCCCAAATCTTGTATAGAACAATTTGGGACATCTTATTTTAAAAATGAATTAAATTCTGGAGTTTAAGTGTCATCACTGAAACCTGTAGGGGTAGAAGATAAGCAACACAAGTGATTGAAATATGTTTGACTTAAAAATTAAATGATTAAAACTATTTTTAGTACTTTACATCTCAAAGTATAGTGCAAATACTGTAAATGACAGATGGTAGTAACATAACTTGCTAGAATCACCCATCACCCAATTTAGCAGACTAGAAAATTGAAATACAAACAATAATTAAAACAAAATTGTCTTAAATACCTTTCTAAAGTAATAGCACATAAGTAGATAAATTAAAGAAAATTTAAAATAGTACTACTGCATATTTAAATATAAGTTGTTAAGGTTTGAGAATTTTTAATTGGTTTTTAAAATACTCCATGTGCATATATTCAAATGCACATGAGTGATCTCTTTTAAATCCATGGTTTAAATCTTCTGCTATGGGTAAGATTTTTTTACTCTGATAATGATGAATAAGATGTTGGGGAGGTGTTAATATGGTTGACATCTCTTGGATACAGGTACTTTTTAAAAGAGAAAATAGGGTGAGAATGGGTGGAGGAGAGTGAAGTGAGAAGACAGGGATGTGGGAGGGTCAGGAAAATGAAATGTATTGTGTGCAAAATTATTTGATTTTAATAAAAGAAATATAATTACAGTTATGTAAGAAAAAAATTTATCCTAAAATTTGCAGGCAAATGGATGTATTTGGAGAATATCCTCCTGAGCGAGGTATCTCAAACCCAGAAAGATAAGCAGGGAATGTACTCACTCATTGGTGGACTCTAAACAAACAAACAAACAAACTAAAGCTAAAAGCTAAAGGTTCAACCCCACATCAAATGTCACACTCTAATACTGGGAGACTTTAGTACCCCACTTTCAACTTTGAATAGGTCAAGCAGACAAAGTCTCAACATGAAATAAGGGGCCTAAAAATGTTATAATGCAAATGGACATAATGAATAGTTACAGAAGCTTCCATCATAACACAAAGAAATATATATATTTCTCAGCACCCCACAAAACTTTCTCTAAAATTGACCACATACTTGGTCATAAGGCAAATATCAGTAGATACAATAAAATGGGAATAACCCCTTGTGTCATATCAGACCACTATGGCCTAAAGTTAGAAATGAACAGCAACAAAAATCACAGAAAGCCTACAAACCCATGGAAACTAAACATCTCTACATTGAACCACTTTTGCGTCAGAGAAGAACTTAAGATAGAAATCAAAGACTTTCTAGAATTTAATGAAAGTAAATATACAACATATCCAAGCTTATGGGATACTATGAAAGCAGTGTTAAGAGGAAAATTCATAGCACTAGATGCCTATATGAAAAAACCAATGGAAAGCTCACAAAAGATACCTAACAATTCAGCTAAAGGCTTTAGAACAATTAGAAGCAAACTCAACTAGAAAGAGTAGACCACAGGACATAATCAAACTTGTGACTGAAATCAGTACTATCGAAACAAAGAAAACCATAGAAAGAATCAATGAATTAAAAGGTTGTTGTTTTTTTATTTTTTAATTTTTTTTGAGAAAGTCAACAAGAGAGACTAAACTAACCTTATTTAAACTAAGCAAAAAGCAGAGAGAGAGAGAGAGTATCCAAATTAATAGTATCAGAATTAAAAAGAGAGACATAATGACAGATACCCAGTAAATCTAGAGAATTATCAGGTGATACTCTGAAAATCTGTACTCTACTAAAATGGAAAACCTAAAGAAATGTACAGCCTTTTGGATAAGTACCAATTACCAAATTAAATCAAGAACAGATTAAAGACCTAAACAGATCTATAACACCAAAGGAAATTGAAGCTGTTATTAAAAAGCCTCCCAATAAAAGAGCCCAGGACCAGATGGTTTCCCTGCAGAATTCTATCAGACAGTCAAAGAAGAACTAATATCAGTACTCACCAAACTGTTCCATACAGTGGAAACTGAAGGAACTCTGACAAACTCTTTTTGAGAGACCACAATCACTGTGATAACCAAGCGACTCAAAGATGCAATTACAAAAGGGAATTACAGACCAATCTTACTCATGAATATTGATGCAAAAATTCTCAACAAAATTCTGGCAAACTGATCACAAAAACATATTAAAAAAAACTCATCTACCTCGATCAAGTGGACTTCATCCCAGAAATGCAGGATAGTTCAATATACAAAAACTTTTAAATGTCATCCATCATATAAACAAATTAAAGGAAAAAAACCCACATGATCATCTCCTTATATGCTGAAAAATCCTTTGAAAAATCCAACATTCCTTTATTCAAAATTAATAATAATAATAATAATAATAATAATAATAATAATAATAATAAAAAGGCTTGTTTGTCATCTTTCTCAGCTGGGATACCTACTGTGACCAGTTTGGATACTCACTGTGGCCTGTTTGGCAAATAATTTTTGGAACTACTATTCTGCACAAAGAGCAAAAGAATATTATTCATGTTATGAAGACTACAAAATAGCTAGTGGAGAAGATCTCAGCTATTCTCCACACAGATAAATAGTAAATGTCTGAGATGAGCCCCTGCCAATTACGCTGAGATGGTCATTACATGCATCAAACATGATATGTCATATTCTACTCCAATAATGTGTGCAATGATTATATCTCCAATTAAATATTTTTAAGAAAAAGCATTCAACATTCCTTTATAATAAAAGTCCAGGAGATATCAGAAATACAGTAAAAATATCTAAATATAATAAAGGTGATTTACAAGAGGTAGGCAAACAATATCAAACTAAATGGAGAAATACTAAAAGTAATGCCACTAAAATTAGAAACTAGACAAGGCTATCCTCTCCTTATCTATTCAATATAGTTCTTGAAGTTTTAGCAAAAACAGTAAGAGAACAAAATGAGATGAAAGGGATGCAAACTGAAAAGAAGAAGTAAAACTACCTCTATTTGCAGATGATACAATTATATGCATTAGTGGCCTCCAGATTTCTCCAGCAAACATCCACAGCTGAGAAACTCCTTCAGCAATGTAGTAGGATACAAGATTAACTCAAAGAAATCAGTAGCCTTCCTATACACTAAAGATAAATGGGCTGAAAAAGAAATAAGAGAAACATCACCCTTCATAATAGCATTAAATACCTCAGTATAACTATAAGAAAAAATGTAACAAATCAATTGGACAAAAATTTTAAATCACTGAAGAAAGAAATTGAAGAGGTTATTGGAAAACGGAAAGTTCTTCGATGCTCCTGATTAGGTAGATTCAACATATTAAAAACGGTAATCTTACTTAAAGTAATCTACAGATTCAGTGCAATTCCTGTCAAAATCCCAACATAATTTTTTACAAACTTTGAAAAAAAATACTAAATTTTATTTGGAATAGCAGGATAGCCAGGATTGCCACAACTATTTTGCTCAGCAAAAGAACCACAGGAAGCACCACCATCCCTGACTTCAAGTTATACTGTAGAGCTCATATATTAAAAAAAAGTCTGGTACTGGCATAAAAACATGTATGTGGATCAATGGAATCAAATTGAAAACCTAGACATTAACATACACACCTATAATTATCTGATGTTTGACAAATAGATCAAAAATGGTCATTGGAAAAATGACAGTATCTTCAACAAATATGTTGGCATAACTGAATGGAAGTATGTATAAAATTCAAATAGATTGAAGCCTATCACGCTGCACAACTTGAATCCAAGTGTATCAAAGACACCAACATAAAACCAGCTACATTGAATTTGATAGAATAGAAATTGAGACATAGCCTCCAATGCATTGGCACAGATGACCACTTTCCATTAATATAACACCAATAACACAAACACTAAGAACAACAATCAATAAGTTATTGTTCAACAACAACCAACAACAATCAACAACAATCAGAAAGCCTACCTACTCATGGAAATTAAACATCACTCTGCTGAACCACATATGGGTGAGGGAAGAAATTAAGAAAGAAATCAAAGTCTTCCTAGAATTTAATGAAAATGAATCCACAACGTACCCAAACATGTAGAACACAATGAAAGAAGTCTTAAGAGGAAAATTCATAGCTCTAGATGCCTATATGAAAAGCCTAGAGAAATCCTACACTAGAAAACTAACAGCACAGCTGAAAGCCTTAGAACAATAGGAGCAAACTCACCTAGAAGGAGTAGACCACAGGAAATAATCAAATACAGAGCTGAAATCAATAGAATTGAAACAAAAAGAACAATACAAAGAATCAATGAATCAAAGAGTTGGTTCTTTGAGAAAGTCAACAAGATAGAGAAGCCCTTATCCAAACTAATCAAAAAGCAGAGAGAGTGTCAAAATCAACAAATTCAGAAATGAAAAGTGGGACATAAAAACAGACCCCAGGGAAATCCAGAGAATTATCAGATCATACTTTGAAAATCTATATTCCACAAAAATGGAAAACCTAGAAGAAATGGACAGCTTTTTTGGACAGGTACCATTTACCAAAATTAAATGAAGAACAGATTAATTACCTAAACAGGCCTATAACCATTAAGAAAATTGAAGCTGTCCTTAAACACCTCCCCAAAAATAAAAGCCCAGGTCCAGATGGTTTCAGTGCAGAACTCTACCAGACATTCAAAGAATTACTACCATTACTCCTCAAACTTTTTCACACAGTAGAAACTGAAGAAATATTGCCAAATTCCTTTTATGAGGCCACAATTACTCTAATCTCCAAGCCACTCAAAAATGCAACAAACAAAGAGAATTACAGTCCAATTTTCCTCATGAATATCGATGCAAAAATGCTGAAAAAAATTCTGACAAACCATTTACAACATATAAAAAATATTATCCACCACAATCAAGTAGACCTCATTACAGAAATGAAGGAATAGTTCAACATATGAAAAAACATGTCATCCATCATATGAACAAAATATAGGAAAAAGACATGATCATATTCTTAGATGCTGAAAAATCATTTGATGAAATCCAAGAAACCTTTATGAGTCCTGGAGATATCAGGAATACAAGAAAATATCTAAATATAATAAAGGTGATTTACAAGAAGTTGATGACCAACATCAAATTAAATGGAGAAAATCTCAATTCAATCCCAGTAAAATCAGGAACTAGACAAGACTGTCCCCTCTCCACTTATCTATTCAATATAGTTCTTGAAGTTTTAGCTAATGCCATAAAAGAACGAAAGGAGATTAAGGGGATACAAGTTGGAAAAGAAGAAATAAAACTATTGCTGTTTGCAGATGATCTGATTGTATACATAAGTGGTCCATAAAATTCTACCAGTGAATTTCTACAGCTTTTAAACACCTTCAGTAATATAGCAGGATAAAAGATTAACTCAAAGAAGTCAGTAGTCTTCCTATAAACTAAAGATACAAGGGCTAAAAAAGAAATAAGGGAAATACCACCCTTTATAATAGTGGCAAATAGCATAAAATACTTAGGAGTAACTATAACTAAAGAAATAACAGTTCTATTTGACAAAAACTTTAAATCACTGAAGAAACAAATTGAAAAGGGTATCACAAAATGGAAAGATTTCCCATGTTCCTGGATATGAAGGATCAACAAAGTAAATATGGCAATTATACCAAAAGCAATCTACAGATTCAATGCACTTTCTATCAAAATCCCAACACAATTTTTTACAGACCTTGAAAGAACAATACTCAATTTTATTTGGGATAACAGGAAAGCCAGGATTGCCAAAACAATTTTGTTCAACAAAAGAACTTCAGGAGGCATCACCATTCTTGACTTCAAATTATTCTATATAGCTATAGTAATAAAAATAGCCTGGTACTGGCATAAAAATGGACACATGGATCAATGGAATTAAATTGAAGACATTAACCCAAAACCTGATCACCTGATCTTTGACATAAAGGTCCAAAGTATTCAATGAAGAAAAGATAGTATTATTAACAAATGGTATTGGCATAGCTGGATGGCAGTGTGTAGAAAATTGCAAATAGATCCAAGCCTATCACCCTGCACTAAACTCAAAGCCAAGTGGATCAAGGACCTCAACATAAACCTAGCCACACTGAACTTGTTAGAAAAGAAAGTGGGAGATACCCTCTAACACAGGTGACCACTTCCTAAATATAACTTCAGTAGCACAGACACTAAGAACAACAATCAATAAGTAAAACTTCCTGAAACTGAGAAACTTCTGTAAAGCCATAGTCACAGTCAATAGGACAAAATGACAGCCTACAGAATGGGAAAAGATTTTTACCAGCCCTACAAGTGACAGATTTCTGATCTCTAAAATATATAGAGAACTGACACATCTAGAGCCCAAAATCTTGAATAACCCAGTAAAAAATGGGGTTCAGAACTAAAAAGGGAATTCCTAGCAGAAGACTTACAAAGGGCTGAGAGGCTCTTGAAAAAGTGCTCAACATCTTTAGCCATCAGAGAAATGCAAATCAAAACAACTCTGAGATTCCACCTTACCCATGTCAGAATGTCTAATATTAAAGACACAAATGACAGCCTATCCTGGATAGGTTGCAGTGCAAGGGGAATACTCCTACATCGTTGGTGGGAGTGTAAGTGCCATCCACTCTGGAATGCAGTATGGCGGTTTCTTAGAAAACTGAGAATCAATCTCTCCAAGGATCCAGCAATACCACTCTGGGCATATACCCTAAAGATATACATTCTCTCTCAAAAACAATAGCTCAACTATGTTCATAGCAACATTATTTGTAATGCCAAGAACCTGGAAACATTCTAGTTAACCATCCAGTGAAGAATGGTTAACAATCTGTGGTAATTCAACAAAATGGAGTGCTACTCAGCAGTAAGAAAAAATGATATTCTAAAATTTGCAGGCAAATGGATGAATTTAGAGAATACCCTCCAGAGCAGAGGATACACTCACCCATTAGTGGACTTTAATTAAAAAGCAAAGCATTCCCAAGCTGCAAACCACAACCTCTGAACAGCTTGGGATCTGAAGTACCTTGGAGCCCATTCCCTCCAGAAGAACTCCTGACCCAGTCTTGAAGTTGGGATGAGGAAAGCAGATCTGCCTGGAGTGGATGCTGAGCTAAGCCACCTTGGGATCTTGGGACCTCCTGCCCTTGTTGGGAGAGGAGATAAGGATAAGGGTAGAAGAGAGAGTTATTGGGTGGGCCTGGAGAGGGACTGGAGTTTGAACAAGGGAATACATGGATAAAAAAAGGAAACTTTATTCATAATAAGAAAAGATAAAACTATTTGCTAATAAAGTAGATCTGAAATTATGTATAATACAAACATGGAAGGAAATTGTGTAAAGTGTTTAACAATTTAACCAACATATTTTTGTGTAATTGGTATATAATGAATGGACATCTTGAAATATTGCATTGTTCCCTTGAATGCATAAAAACTGTTTGTAAATCATGTCTAAATCAAGATAAAATTTAAAAAAGTCAAAATATGTTCAGATCTGATAACTGTAACCACAAAACATAATTATTACATTTCCCATATTACTCTGTTTTAATAAAACTAAGGTCTTTTATTTAAATAGAACACATATTTTTCCTTAAACTAATATCACTGTCTTCTTTCCTTAGACATTTTCATAAGTTTCCTTTCCTGGTGCTAATTTACTATAATATAGATTTACTGTTCAGAATTTTCCATCACTCTTACAGCCATTTGTTATTTTTTTTAGAAGACTTGTATTCCTTCCCTTGAATTCTAACTTTGATTATCACTGCTATTTATTTAGTGTACCTTCTCCAGGGCAAACAAACACAGTATCACCAGAGCATTACCATATCTCCCTTCTATGTTAAAAGAGTTCAGGGTAAACTATAAACATTTGCAGCATTTATACCTGTGTTCTGTTTTCCAAATAAATCATTAACAATATCTTTCATTGAGATGGTATTACTTAACTTGATAATGGCTTAGGAATTGCTTACATGAAATATAAAAAGCCTATTTAAAATATTTTAATGCACCATAGGAGTTTTGATTTAAGATCTCTAATTTTGAGCCACATACAGTTCCTCTTATTCTAATACATTTTCCTTTGTAATTATTGGATGTATTCACAGAGGAAAATTACTGAGGGAATGAAATATTTACTTCCACAATCAGCTCTTAATAGTTGCTTTTACTTTAACAGTAACTTTGAGAATAAAATAAAGTTGTTGTTTATTTCTTATAGCCAATTTACTCTCTGATTACAAGACTCATCTACTAGACAATATTGGACAGAATAGAACCATTAATATTCCCTATGAAGACAGTACACAAGGCAATTTTTCATCCCACTACAGAATATGTACAAGCAGAATAAAAAATTAACAAAGCTAACTAAACTATACTTGACAAAATGAAATGAAACGTTTTAATTATGAAAAGGAGATATAAGTGTGAAGTAATATAAATATAATTACTTTTTAGCTATCCTGGATGTTGTGCTTTTTATATAAAATTTGTTATTGATTTTCAAAAATAACAATAAAAACGAAAAAAAAGTAATTCTGCAGAAATGGCCCTGTACGTAAAATCATAGCAACACAATTGTGAGGACATTAATTTTAATCCTTAGAACAAATGAGGTATCAAATGTGATAGTACAAATTTATTTTTGGAGTACTCTTATGGATTAGATGGAATAAAAGGACAGGAGAATTATGAAATGCTTTCAGGCCAGCATGTCTGTTTCAGATTTTTAATAACAAAATGTCCCATATCAAGCATAGCATGTACTGGCTAATTTTGTGTCATCAGATAGAAGGAAGTTTCAGTTCAGCAAATGTCTCTGTAAGATCAGGCTGTATGCATGCGGGTATTTTTTTAATAAATGACAAATGGGGGAGAGCCCAGCCCCTTATGTATTTTCTATCTGTGGGCAAGTTGTCTTGTGTTTTATGAGAAAGCAGGGTCAGCAAATCATGAAAAAGAAGCCAGTAAACTCACTACTCCATTGTAGGTGCATGAGCTCTTGTTTCACGGTCTCTCTCTTGCATTGCATGAATTTCTGTCTTGATTTTCATGAATGATTAACAGTGATGTAGAAGCTGAACCATAACAAATCCTTTCTTACCCAAGTTTCTTTGTTCATGGTGTTCCATTTCTGCAGTAGTATCCCTATGACATGAAGGACGGTGAGGACTGACTCTACTGATTATACTCTGAATTCCAAATGTGCTCACAAATGTAAAACACATGCTTCTTCATTCACAGGAAGAAATATGTGCACATACATACACATACAGAAGTAGAAAATCATTTAAGTTATTAATTATTATAACTATACTAATTATAAACCAATTAATAGATATAACTGTTAAGCATTAACAATTTTGGTGAAATATTATTGAAAAGACTCTAGTATATGGTCTGAGTATAGTAAATATGGCTCTGATTGACAATGTCTTTGTTATCCATTCCCTCTACTTCACTAAAACAATTAGAATATATTCCTAAAACTAGCCCCTAGCGTCTACCCTTTTCTTTAGCCATTTTCTCCTCTTTAAGCTGACTTTTATAGTCCACGTGTCAATTTGTGTCCAAAAATAAAAAGCTCTTCTGTGGATGCCAATTAACAAGTCTAATTAAAAGTAAACACATTGTTCTAACACAGGGTTTCTACTTTTACTTTTATAAACTGTCATTTTCATATACATATATGGTAATCCAGTAAACTCTTCCAAACTTTACTAATATGCCTTAAATATCTCCAGCTACTTTCTTTGTGACTCTCTTTAAAGCTCTACATTAGCTAATTTCCCACTCACTGCTGATGACCCAGTTGCCTAAGCCCAATTACTGACTGTCCATTTGACTATCCAAATGCCCCTTTGGGAGCCAAAGCTAGTTTCTGTGAACCTTTTAACATCCATACTAATAACTTAACATACTCTTCATCTCACCATTTGCCAAGGGCCTCTCAAAATATCCATGCTTCTAAAATATTTCCATTTCATACTCACATAAATATCCTATGTAATGACTTAAAAAAATGCCCCCCTAAAGATGTAGCACTATTAAGAGGTGTGGCCTTGTGGAGTAGGTAATTTTTGGTCTAGGAAGAGTGTTATTGTGGAGGTTGGCTCATATATGCTCAAAACACCACAGTGTCACAGACCACTTTCTATTTTTTGTCTATCAAGAGGTAGGATTTCTCCAGCACTATGTTTGCTTGCGTGATATCATGTGCCACCATGATAATAATGGACTGAACCTATGAACACTAAGTAAGTCACCCAAATTAAATAATTTTTCTTTATAAGAGTTGCTTTGGTCCTGGTGTCTTTTCAAGACAATAGAAACAATAACAAAGCATAAGTTGGTACCAGAAGAAGAAAATTGCTGTGATAGGTTTGACCTTGCTTTTATTTGGAATAACATGGACTGTGGGAAATTGGGCGAGAAAAAGAATAGAATAGTTTAAGTTCTGCTTAATGGACATTATAGTAAAAATATGCAAGACAGTGATGCTAAGAGTTATTTGAACTGTGGAAGGATGGCTCAAGTGGACTAAAAGGAAAAAAAATTTAGAACGTTACATGGACATAGTCCTTGTGATATTTGGGTGATGAAAGTGGCTGCTTTTTGCCATTGTCTGAAGAGTGTTCCTGAGGCTAAAGTGAAAAAATGGATCAATACCAAGGGCAGAGGAAACCTTAAATCAGCCTAGTAAAGACTGTGTGTGGTTACTGCTGTTCATGTTTATAAAAATTTATAATGAAAAGGAGCAAGCTTCAGAGCAAAGGAGCCATGAGAAGTGGAATGAACCTAAATCCAACATTTAAGAGCTAAATAGATTAAGAAAGGCACTAAAGGGATTTGTGATCTGAGGGCAAGCTAAATTTCCAACTTGTAGAAAAGGATTAAAGAAATAAAGGAAAAGTTTAGAGCTCAGTGTGAGAGTTCACTCCTTTAATTCGAGAACTCTCAAATCAGAGACTGAAAAATCTCTGAGTTTGAAGCTAACTTCTTCCACAGATTAAATTCCAGAAGAGTGACATTTAGGAGTGAAGGTAACCATTGAAAACATAGCTGGTGATAATGTAACTGAATGAGAATATGTTCTAGTCCCGGTAATCAGAAGAACTTTGAATCTTTGGCCACATGGCTCTAGCTTTAAGCATAGAAGAAAGGTATTATGGAATTTGCCTCAGCTAATAAGAAAAGCTACTAAGGCAGGCATTGTCAGGTGTGTTCCTGAATGGAGTCATAGAGAGAACATTGCTTGAAACTGTATACTTGAAACCTGGATTGCTTTGGAGACCTCAAGATTGGGGAGATGTCAGAGCCGTGAGATACCAGCCAACGAAACCTGCTAAGAATAATTGGAACCTACAGAAAATATGTATTTCAGGTAAGAAAGCTGAAATATGTTGGAAATCTGAATTTTGCTTCAAAATTAGAAAGAGATTTAGAGTTTGGAGTTTCACCAGCTGTTTGGGGGAATTTCATTGTTCCAGTTATTTTTTTTTTCTCACTATGCTCCCTACCCTACATTTAGCAATAGTCTTATGTATTCTATGCCATTATATGTGGGCAGTATGTGATAAGCAAATAAGTCTTGTTTGTGCTAAGAACTTGGCCTTGGGGTATCTTGAGCTGATATTGATTCATTAGAATATTACATTTTATCATCATATCTTCTTATATTTATTTTCCTCTATTGTAGATGTAGTTGGAGGTTCTGGCACAGCTCAGTTGCTAGGAACTTTGGTCAAGTGTGGCAATTTGAAAGTAATGGGACACCTTTATCCTTGATTCTACTTTCTTTAATGTTTGTATTTCTTATCACTCTGGAAAACTGTTGAGTGCTAAACTATTAATTAGATCACTATATTTACTTATGTAATTTCAGGTACTCATTTATAATTTGTATTACATAGTTAGGAAGACTAAATTAAGAACTGTATAGTCCATTTTATAAGCTGTAGAGGTAAGCAATTAGAAAAGTTATATTCAATAAAAGGCAGTTTTTACATCAACTAAAAGTTATAAAATTGTAGAGTGTGAGAAGTATTTACAAAATTAGATGAGCAGGTAGTATACTGGTATACATTTTATCAAATATTTCTTATGATTATTGTGTGGAAAATAAAATATTTTAAGGTACTTGGAAAATGATTCAGTAGTAAGCTGCTTGTCACTGTATACTCATTTAAAAAGCCATGTGTGATAGCTGAAATCTGTAACACTAGCATTGAAGGAAAAAAAATTTTTTCAGAGCATGTAAAATAAATAAAACAGTAAAAAGTCCTGTCTCAAACAATAAAGCACAGAGTTGTTGTGCAAGACATGTCCCCATTGATCTCTGATGCCCACATGCACACACACAGGTGTGCATTTACTTGCATGGACCCATATACCATCCAAATATACACAATCTTGTGTATTTTTAAGTCATTTTTAATATTTCTGTTTTTAAAAGTTGCAAATGATATAGAAAATAATGATTCTTTGAGGCTCACAATTGCATGAAAAGATATCTTTTAGTTACTTCCTAGTCAGCATTAACTGAGAAATATACTTCTTGGTTAACTGATGTCAAAAAGAAGTGAAAAAAATAATTCTTTCTTGTAAACAGCATCACAAGCTTTAGAGGCAAAATTATAATTATTGAATGTTCCACACAAATCACAGTGATAAAGGGCAGGAGGGGGAAGGGAGTTTGAACAAGGGATACATAGATAAAAAAATGAGACTTTATTCATAATAAAAGAAATAAAAATAGTTAATGGAGTGCACTGAACGTTGCTAATTGAAGGAAGTGTTCTATGCATTGGGGGCTATGCAATTATTCTTATTTGATGTATGGTATGTATGCCTTGAAGTGTCATATTGTACCCCTGCATATATAAAATTACTCTGTTTAATTTATAATAGAAAGTATACTTAAGGGCTCTGCAAATAAATATTTTATGTAGGAAAAGCAAATAAAAGAATGCATGTATTTCTAAAAGTAGAACATAAAGAAGTAATTGCATGTAATAAACATCTAACATATTTTTGTTACTTCGTGTTGTTTTGGTAAGTATTCTTTGAGTTCTATTCAAAAATAGTGTTTAAGTAGATAATACAGTGTTACTGATAATATCCATTTTACTGACATAATATCTAGCAGTTTCTTACCATTTAATATGATAGCTTATTTCTTGTACTGGTATTGTTTGTCTATTGAGGATCTTTAAGTCTAAGATTGAGAATTATTGGAAATATATATTTATTTACATATATATATACATAGATATACTTACAAAGACAATTGTTTAAAAAAAAGAGACCATGAATTTAAAAAAGTGTAGCAGGAGTATATGAGAGGAGGTAGGAAATAAAAGGGAGTGATTCTAAAATTAAAATAGTAATGTAGCAAACAAAATAGAAGAATTAAATACGAGATGATAATTTTGTGTCTTTAAAAATTTATAATTGTTTAAACACTTTAGAACTATTAAATAATTTTCCCTGTTTAAAAGCCATTAACAACTGTAAAATGTACTTTATTTTTATTAATGTGTATTTAAAATGATAGATGTTTGTAGTACATAACTGAAAATCTGAGCAAGACACAAAATAAAGGATTATTCTCTCCATATTGAAGAATGTTTCCACATAAGTAGTTAGTCTTTAGGTTAATTTAAGAATAATTGCCATGAGTCTATTAGAAATTCTACTTTTAAATAATTTATTGGTAATGTAAGGATTTCTGGCATTCTACTTTGATTATATTTATTTCTCTTCCAAAGGTGTTTTCAGAACCATCCCCACTTTTAGTACCTACCAAAATTTGTGCCCTCTTCCCTGCTCTTTTTAATTTAGTAAGTCCAATTGGTGCTGCTAGTACTTTAGGGTGAGTGTCATGTCCTGGCGAGTGGCTGATGAGTCAGGGGGTCACACTTTGAAAGAACACTTACTCTCTATTTTTGCAACTGTCAGTTGTCAATAGCTAATCAGCTTTGGTAGCTTCATACCTATCTACTAAATCAATTGGAAATTTTCTCAGATTTGAGAAGAAAGCTATCACGGGTTCTTTGCATGATGTTACAATCACTGTGAATTCATATTTGCAACTTCATTGTGTTTCACATTCATCTATGTTCCCCTGCTTTTACTATGTTTTTCTTCTCTCTCTTTCTCAGCAGTTACTAACAAAATGTGATACAGATGTTCCACTCTGAACTAAGCATCTGTCATCTTCTATTCTATACACATTGATGTATTGTGGATCTCTGTGTTAACCACTATCTGTTACAAAAAGAAACATCTCTAATGAGGGTTGAAGGATGACTCAATAATCTTCAGGAAAAACTTTACATTAGGAATGCTGCATTTATTAGTCAAATAATAGTAATGTGCTATTTCCTAGGACCCATGACCAGTCTATTCACAGATTCTTATTCCACATAATGGTGAGACATATGAGTTTCTTCTTCTGTATCAGGGTTTGAACTCATTCAATGTTGGTCCATTCACTATTGCACCTGTATGTATTAATAGTGCAGTGATTAATGTAGATTACCATGTTCATGGCTAAGATTGATGACTAGTTTTCTCCTTTGGTAGCATACATAGCACCTTCCAAATCTGTGAAAGTCAGTTAGTAGGAAATAAATTTCCAGGCCATTGTTAACTTGATTTCTCTATACTTAAGTATAAGGTGCCTTTAGTAATAAGATCTTACAATTAAGTTCTGGAAGACCTGTAATGTGTGGAGTATATGAGAATTCACTGGCATACAACTCCAAAATAAATAACCTATTCATGAGTCTAGAGTTACCTTGTCATTGTGTACTTCAATTTAAACATATTTGTGTGTGTGTGTGTGTGTGTGTGTGTATTTGAGAAAACTTGTACAGTAGTGTGTTTTATTATATCTTTTTCAGAAGATCTTTATTTTGTCCCATTTCCCCCCTTCTGTTCCATCCCATTCCTTACCACATTTAACCTTTCCTTCATTCCTGTTCCATTATTTTCTTTTAACCATATTTTGATTAATTTATTGAATTTTATGTGTTTGATTATTTTGCCAGCACATATATCTGTATACAATATGTGTGCCATTGAGGGATCAGACCTTTGTAACTAGAGATCAGATTATTGTGTGCCACAATATAAATAACTAAAATCAAATTCAGCATCTCCGCAATACTATAATTTTTTTTAACCTCTGTGCTTTCTACAGCTGCTCCCTGTTTATACAGTGCATTCCATCTCTACTTTCTTGAAATTGCTCCACCATGTAAACCTGAAAGGTATTAATATTAAAGAATTTGAACCTTTTTAAAAAAATAAAGAATACCCTATAAGCTAAGAGATTGTTTTAGCAATATGGTGATAGTATTTGTTATTATAAATTGTGACTTTAATATAAAAATAAGCAAAATATTATTTTCAAGTTTAATTAAAATTCAAGTTTGACTGATGAGATAGTTTGGTAGGCAAAGATTCAGTTTAAGTAAATAGTAGAGTTTGTAGATTTCATTTAAAAGTAAATCATTGCAGAAGTACACAACACTCACACTGCTTAAAAAGAAACAGTATCCAAATTAATCCTTCATAAATGATGAATATTTAAGGATATCTGAACAACAGATTCATATAAGCATCCAAATATTACATTGCCTCTAACTATCAATGTCACTGAATCTCAGTACCATTTGCTTTTAGTATGCATCTATTAAAAAAAATTGTAAAAATTTTATTAAAAATTTATTTATAGGTTAGCAACACACCCTGGCAAACATTTTAGAAGATAAAAGCATCAAAAAATAGTAAAGTGAACTAACTTATTTTAAGCTCATACGCTAGTCATCTGTATCAATATTTTAAATGGAATTTTGTAATTATAGGAATAAGATGGAGATGTGTTATTGTTTCTCTTCGATTTCTTGCCAGTACATTAAATCTGATCCACACTTTGGCCCTCACACCTTCAAGGCATTTTGTAATATTTGTTAATAAATGAAGATTAAAAAATAATTCATATTGAAAAATTTTCCATTTAAACAAAGTAGATGGCATTTAATATAATTTTATCATAAATCATTTTGATAAAATTATTTTTACTGTAAACCATGAGTCACACATGCTGATACATAAATATATTTTATAATGTCATCAAGGGAAGATATTCTTGTTCAAACTATTATTTAACGACTCTATTCTCAGCAGCAGAAGAATTAGGGCTGAATGGCTGAAAGGCACTTGAAAAAGTGCTCAACATCTTTAGTCATTAGAAAAATGCAAATCAAAACACCTTTGATATACCACCTGACACCTGTCAGATTTGTTAAGATAAAAGACACAAATGACAGCCTATGCTGGAAAGGTTTCAGAGCAAGGGGAACACTCCTCTGTTGTTGGTGGGAGTGTAAGTTTGTTCAGCCACTCTAGAATGCAGTATGGTGTTTTCTCAGAAAACTGGGAATCAGTCTCCTCAAGGATCCAGCAATACCACTTCTGGGTGTGTGCCCTAAAGATGCATATTCACACTCCAAAGTCATTAGCTCAACTATGTTCATAGCAGCATTATTCATAATAGCAAGAACCTGGAAACAACCTAGATGTTTCTAAACTCAAGAATGGATTAACAAACTGTGGTACATCTACACAATGAAGTACTACTCAGCAGTAAGAAAAAAAAAAAAAAAAGGTTATCCTAAAATTTACAGGCAAATGGATGGATTTGGAGAATATCATCCTGAGTGAGGAATCTCAAACCCAGAAAGATAAACAGGGGATATACTCACTCATTAGTGGACTCTAAACAAAAAAGCAAAAAGCAAAGCATGTCCAAGCTGCAAACCACAACCACTGAACAGCTTGGGATCTGAAGCAACTTGGACTGGCACCTTGGATGACACTACCTCTAGAGGAACACCTGACTCAGTCTTGATGTTGGGGGGAGAAAACTGGATCTGCCAGGAGTGGAGACTGAATTGAGCAATATTGGGACCTAGGGACCTCTTGCTTTTGTTGGAGAGGAAATGGGGAGATGTGGAGAAGAGAGAGTGACTGGACGGGGTGGGATGGGGAAGGGAACTTGAATAAGGATATACACAGATAGAAAATGTGACTTTATTCATAAAAAATTAAAAAAACACAATTTTGTAGATTTGCAGAAATTGAGTAAAGTCCTTATTTTCTTTCAAGTATCACATAAAATGGGAAGAAATGTTTTTACTATCAAATAATTCTCAAATATGGCTACTGTTTTGCATATGCATGCTTTCACATTATTTGTCTAAATCATTTTAAAGCAGACCATGACCATTGGTTTTATCCTTTTTTACATTTGGGCCATCTTATTGGAGAGACTTCATTGAGTCTAGCTTCTTATCTTACTGGGAGATAAAATTTCAATAGCAAACTCCTTGAACCCCAAGCTGTTATCTACCTGTCCTTTCCAATGTTTCCCAAGGTTTAGTTGCTGAAGTTATTTCTAGATATATCTATTGTGACTGTGATCCAAACTCTGTGTTTTGAAGGTTCTCTTTTGTTCTAGTAGTCTGTGTCTGTTGAAAAGAAGTTTCCTTGATGAATAGTGAAGACTATACTTATCTCTGGATATAATGACAAATATTTATAGATTGTTATTGGGAATAATGGTTTAGTAATTTAAATACTCTTCTACTAACCATGATGATACTATCACAAAATATTTCCTTAGGTTTTGAGTACCAGATATCCAATATGGAAAAAAATTATAGATGCCCTTAAACCCTACTCAAAATACTCTAAATGAGTAAATAAAGAGGGGATCAGGTGAGATTGATTTCCTCTAGGAAGAACATAAAATTTGTTATCCTGTGTCAAAGAGTAATCACTGACAAGATAACACAAGTAATATTATAGAGACAAAATAGGTCCTATTTAAGCATATATAAATACATATACATAATTTATATCTTATTTACATAATGTATATCTTAATTACATAATTCATAACATAATGCTAAACATCTGTGAATATGATTTCATTATCTAAAAGTTTCTTTGATTTTAAAAGACCACCTTTTCTGGGCTTTAAACAATTTAATATAGCCCAAATTTATGTCATAGTATTTTGAGATAAAGACTGGAGAATTATTTATTGATGCTAAAACACAACCACCCATTAGAGAAATAGAAGAAACAATCATAAAAATTATCCTCAATAAAAATTATAGTGACATTTTAAGCAATAAAACACAATGAGGTTGACACTGAAAAAGACAGCAGCATTAGCATCAAAATGAAATAATAAGAGGACATCTGAGAGATTGTCTACCATGTGTGAATATGTATGTATGTGTGCTTATGTATGTGAGTGTGTATTTTATGGTATCAATACGAATATTCAACTATATATGAGCATATATGGCATTGATTATTACTTACACTATTAGTTTTAAGATATCCTCAGCAATAAAATGTGAAACTTTATCTGTTTGCTTTCAAAAATAACAGTGGCTAGAAAAAAAAGCATATTTAGAGGAAGCTAGTTTAAACCATAATTTGCCTTAAAACATACAGAAAATTTACATTAAATGACATTTCAACTTATATTTAGGAATATGTATGTATATATGAGTACATTTTTTATGTATAAAAACGATTAAAGAAAAATATAGCTCATGAATTTAGTGGAGAACAGAAAGGGGTATATGAGAAGTTTTGAAGAAAGGAAGAGAAAGCAGACCTGTAACTAAACTACAATTTAAAAAGTGCTTTAAAGTGTTTTAGTGTTTCTAATCTTAAAGCATTACATTTTTTCTTTATACTTCACAATCTTAGTGCTTTTAAAAACAGACTGAAATTTACTCAAACTTCTTTATTGTCTTTAATTTAACGTGTAAATACATAAAAATTTTACTAAAATTATTTGTGAATTTCTCTATTACTTTTCCTTTTTTGATGAATTCTGATTTTGTGCATTACTTAACAGTATTTTTTATCTTAAATGTAAGTAAATATTTGTTTTTATTATTTATGAGAAAAATCAATTTTTTATTCTTTCTTTAATACTTAATGTTTGCAGAGATTTGAAGAAAAAAGAAATTACATACAGTATAAGTGTAATGAATTCCTCTTTTTGACTGGACTAGAATTCATCTGTAATCAAATTGATGACAACCCTAATTGTCATCATAAAACTTTGATCCAGGAACTGATGGAAGTAAATGCAGAGATCCACAACTGAACACTAGGTCAGGCACCCAGTCCAGTTGAAGAGAAGGAGGAGAGATTATATGAGCAAAGGAGTCAAAATCACGATGAGGAAACCCACAGAGACAAGTGACCCAAGATATTGGGAGTTCTCTGACTCTTTACTGACAACTGTGGAATCTACATGGGACTGAACTAGGCCCTCTGAATGTGCATGACAATCTGACAGCATGAGCAGTTTGCGCCTCTGGCACTAGGACCAGAATTTATCCCTCATGCATGAACTGATCATTTGGAGCCCATTTCCTGTAGAGGAACATCTTGCTCAGATTTGACACTAAGGGAGAGGCTCAATGCTACTTCAACTGCATATGCCAGATTGCATTGACTCATCATTGGAGTCCTTACCCTCTCTAAGGAATAGATAAAGGGATGAGATGAGGAAAAGCTGGGGGAAGACTGGGAAGAATAGAGAGAGGGGGAACAGTGATGAGCATGCTAAAAAAGACTTTCAAATACAAAAACATTTAAAAGTGTAAAGTATCAATAAGCCTGTCAGAATAAAAAAGTTTTATTTTATTTTATTTTTTTGTTATGAATAAAGTCATGTTTTTACCCGTGTAAATCCTTGTTAAATGTCCCTTACCCATCCCACACCATCCAGTCACTCTCTCTTCTCCACATCTCCCCATCTCCTCCCCAGCAAGGGCAGGAGGTCCCAAGGTCCCAATATGAGCTAAGGTTCAGCATCTACTCCTGGCAGATCCAGTTTCCTCATCCCAACATCAAGACTGAGTCAGGTGTTCCTCTAGAGAGAGTGGCATCCAAGGTGCCAGTCCAAGGTGCTTCAGATCCCAAGCTGTTCAGGGGTTGTGGTTTGCAGTTTGGACATGCTTTGCTTTTTGCTTTTTTGTTTAGAGTCCACTTATGACTGAATACATCCCCTTCTTTTCTTTCTGGGTTTATGATACCTCGCTCAGGAGGATATTCTCCAAATTCAACCATTTGCCTGCAAAGTTTTAACAATATTAATTGTTTCAAAATTTCAGAATTGACAAGACATATATGAAATTAGATAGTCACATCTGACTGTTCAAAGCACCTCACATAAAGGTAAATTTCCATATAACCAGAGATAATATGAAATTTTAAATGAATGATATTTCTGTTATTTAAATTAATAGGAAAAGAAAGAGAACAAATATAAAATCCATTCAGTTTTGTTTAAGCTACAACAAAATCTTCATATTTACTCTTATGCACACATATTACTTTGTTGGCCACTTTTAATATTTTTCATCTTCTACTTCACTATTCAAATAATTTTATGTATCTAATTAAAATTTACACTACATATGGCATGAATATTTTTAAAAATTACTTGCTCACAGAAATATTACTTATTCATAAACTAAAATGATACATTGTCCCAATTATTTTCTACTCATTAATACATGTCATGGTTCCCCATTTATCCTTATTAGTCTGAATATGTCTTCCTCTTCTTCTTAGCATAATAATAGAGATTTATACTTATAAAAACACATGGATAAAAATCACAGTTTTAAACACTGGAAAATTATAGTTTCCTTATGAAAAAATATTGAAAGAGCCAAATCTTTTCTAAACAATCACAGGTAATTTGTTTATAAAGTGATGGGGAGATGAGAGAGTGACTAGGAGTGGCAAGGGAGTTTGAACAAGGGGATACATGCATTAAAAAATGTGACTATAGTAATAATAAAAAATAAAAGAAATAATGTTTATAGCTAGAAAAGGAAAGGAAATTTTCCAAAAATGATCAGCAAGAACAGCCAATTCGTCTATGAACAGACCCTTAAATTTTTTTGCACACAAAGAAAGGAAGTAGTTGTCTGGGCAATGTTGAACATATTACCTGTGAGTTTTTCATCATAATAAGTATGTTGTACATCTGAATATTTTTTAAAGAATTAAATTACATATGGTGAAATATCACTTGTACATCTATGTGTTTAAATACATGTCATAGAATTATCTTTTAAGTGTGTAATCTTTGAATTTTGAGTGAACTTCGACAGAGTAAACTTGTAATAAGTGTTAAAATGTACCACAAAATTGTCTAAAATAATTTTCTTTATTAAACTTCAGAATGAGGATTGCCTAGGAAAGCACCAAGATTCAACTCAAATTTTCTCCAGTCCTTTGGCTGTATGTGATGTGATATAAATGCCAACAGGTTCTTATGCTAAAGGTTTGGTCTTCAGCTAGAGACATCATTTTGAGACATTCTGGAAAGATTGGGAGGGTAGTCCACCCTAAAGGAAGTATTCATTAGGGATGTGTCCTTGGAAAAAAATTTTGCCCCTGACACCTTTCTGACTCTGCTTCAACTAGTCGTAAGTAAGCTTCTACTCCCATTTTGTGGAACAGTGTCCTGCCTTACCCCAGGCTAAGAAATCACAAATTGAAACATGTGAACTGAACTATGAGTGTGTAAATGTTGATCAATTTTCAGTCGTTTATGTCACATTTATTTTTTTGTAAAGTATCAATGAAAAACTGACTCCTACATGAAACTTCTCACTGTCCCTAACTGTATTAGTGAAATAGTTACTATCCGCGGTTCCCAGAAATGAACCCTCCACCAACCATTAATAACAACCAATGCGAACTCCAAGCAGTTAAAGCAAAGTAACTTCCTGTTTGACTTTACAAAGTCAAATGTCTTTCCAGAATGCCAGACATGCTGACTGGGAACAAAACACTGAACATTTTTATAACTTTGAGTTTAGATTTTTTAAGTTTTTCCCTGCAGGTTTATATCCTATTTATTTTAAAGCTACCAACTATATGACCTTGTCATTCCCACCAGTTTTTAAGGAACCTTGGCTCTTTATAATTTTCTAGACTAAATTTTTATTTTGAGGTATATCGGGAATAGCAGAGTTTGGGTAGGCATACCTAGGATAGACAGGTGCCAACAGAGATTAAGATTAAGGGTTCCCCATTTGACTTAAAAATTTTTCATTATATTTTATTATTTATGATGGTCTTTAAGATTGTATTGAGAACTGCATAAGAGATCAGTCAATCAAGCTATGATAGTGTCTATTTTTTTAAAAAAAAATTAATTAATCAATGATGACTGAACTTGAATATAGGGGATATTGTCCCGCAGGCTTAAGGCCTAGATTATCTCAATGTTTCTAAAAGTAAAGGCTGTTGCTGTCAATTTTATGCTCTCCTTCCTGACTGCCATTGGTTAAACAACTATAATTCAAAGCATTCTTCCACCTGGATATACCACTTTTTTCAGAGCCCCAGAAATATGTAATAAACCTGCTAAGGGAAAAACCTTGAAACTGTAAGTTAAAATATGTTCACTACTTTATTTTATTTTGTTATCTCAGGTGATAAAGGTGTTGTGGTTCTGATATAGCAAAAGTTCTTAGACTTTTAGAATTGGTTTATAAGAAGAATATAAATTGGTTTATAAAAGTTTGGACAAAGAAATGTATGCTCCACGCCATTGTATGTGTATGCTCCATACCATTATATGTAAGCATGTATTTATATAAATGACTAATGTAAAGATTAGGTTACACTTTGAATTCATGTAGGATCACACAAAATTCTAAACATTCCACATAAAGAATTTTGATGAACTTTTATTTAAAGGATAAATAATAACTAATAGTTCTTAAAATAATATATATAATTTAGTTAAAAATATAAAGCACATTATTAAAAAAGTCTATTTGAAAACTAGATAAATGCTATGATTTTTATGTTAACATAAAATTTAAATATAGAAATTAGCAACTAATATATGTAGATTAACAAAACTGTTTAATTTTGCTACACGAAGTAAATGAGCATCTTTAATGTGCTATTTTGTAAATGGGGAGATCATAAGAGTAGGTATGCAACAGAGAGTACTGAAAACTGAGTTGGATGGGATGTATGAGGTAAAATCACCAAATAATGAATGTCAGGGACCAAGACCCTGGCTTGAGCCTCTAGGCCTCTAGCTAAAGGCTCCTATGGGAACTGACTGAGAAACCAACCACTGAGCCAGCACAATGTTCTCCCAAGTAGAATAGACATTCTCCCAAGTAAAATAGATGTTCTCCCAGGTAGAATAGATGTTTTTCCCAAAGTAAAAGAGATGTTCTGGTTTGCTTCACAGTAACAGAGAAGTAACTCTAAAGAATAGAATAACAGGATCATTCTGTGGCTAGGTTATGTAGCAGTCCTCCCATAAAGGTAGCTCTAAAGAATAGAATAGCAAGAATATTCTATGGTTAGGTTACCTAGCAACTCTCCCCTGAAGCAAGACCAGTCACCTTTTTACCCTGCCAATATCCTGCTCCCTTGGCCAGCTTCCTGTAGGTGTTTGAAGATTGCCCCCTCCCCATATTCTACTATATAAGCATGTTTAGAATCGCAATAAACTGCAGCTCGATCAGAATCCCATTTGACCTGCTGCCTTCCTTTGCATCTCCCTTCCCTTCATTCTCTCTCGTAGGTGGTCTCTCGTGTTGATGCCCCACAGGTTGGGGCAACTAAATAAGAATTAAGATTAAAAAAGAAGCTTCACAACAACCTCAAATTTTTGTAATATATTTAGTATAAAAATTAAAAATTTGAACACTGAAAATTATAAAACACCAAAGAATGAAACTGAAATATACCAGAGACAATCACATGAATAGGCAGGATTAGGTACTTTAGTATTCTAATATTCAATTTAATATCCATCAAAATTTTTTTACAATTTGAAAAGAAATGGAAAAGTACTAAAATTCTTTCTGAAATACAAAAGATTCTGAGTAGACAAACAATCTTTAATAATATTGAAGAATACTGGAGGCTTCATTATGCTTGATTTTAAGATAGATGGGGAGTTACAGAGAAGAAAAATGACCAGATGTGTTGGGAGGGGAAGAGACCTTGAATAAGGATATACAGGGATGGAAAAAAAATTCAGAGGGAAAGATGAACACAGAGAAAATATATGTGTAGCAATCTTATTTGTATTTCCACCCTTGATAAGCCATGCTTATGATTCTTATCCTCTGTATAGTTATTGTTAACTCTTCCACATTTTAAATTCTTTTTACTGTGTTTTTTTTTAATAAATACAAAATAAAGAAGGAAAAAAAAAGATAGATTTCCAAAACATAATAACAAAACAAAGGGCATTGTCATAAAAGTTAAGTTGGCCAATGGAATAGAGTTAGAGCCTTACACATAAGCATACACTACTACCTGATTTTTTAAAATCATGTAAAAAGCACACCTTTGAGCAAAAAAAAAAAAAAAATATACAATATAGTCAACGATTTTTTTAGAAACATGGGTTATTCATATGTAAAGGAATGAAACTGTTTTTCTCTCACTTTGCACAAAACTTTATTTCATTTGAATCCAGAATAGCACCTTGAAACTTTTTTTTTAGTTTTCAAGTACTGCGTTTCTTTTTTTAAATTTATTTGTAAAATAAAATAAAGTCCTTTTTTCTCCATGTATCCCCTTGCTCTCCCTCCCGTCCCCCTCTCAACCCCTTCTAGTCAGCCTTCAGCCTCCCTGCTCCCTATTCCCCCATTACCTCCCCCCAAAGTGCATGAAGTCCCAAGGTGGATTACCTCAGCATCAACTCCAGGCAGGTCCTATTTTCTCATCCTAATGTTAAGACTGGGTTAGGTGTTCCTCTGCAGTGAATGGGCTTCTAAGTGCCAGTCCACACATAGAAACACAGTATGATCCTTCACCTCAAGGTGAATTGTGCCCATGTCAGTGGATTGTGGTCTACCCTTGGAGGGCCTTCTTACTTTTCTTGAAGGCTCCGCAGCAGCTGTTCTTAATTCAGTGAGCTCCCCAGAGCTCCAGCTGGCATTCACTGTGGGAGTTTTCCTCAAAAGCCCTATCCTCTTGGTCATATACAGTCTCTTCTGCTCTCAGCTACAGCAGCAGCTCAGCCCAGTGCTCAGCCATGTATCTCTGCGTGTACCTCTATTCATTGTTGGATGTAGATTCTGTGATGGCACCTGGGGTAGCTATTCATTTGGAAGTTCTGTCTAGATAACACCTTTACTATTGGTTGGAGACCTAGCCAGGGACATCCTGTGACTTCTTGTAAGTTATTTTACCACCCAGTTTTCTTCAAGCCCCACTCTGGCTTTCTCTAATAAGATATCCCTGTCTTTTTTCCCTCTTTGTTGCCCCTCTGAATCATCTCCTTTTCTCATGAATGGTTCCCATACCTTCTTAGTTGTGAACCATTATGCTCCCAATTAACTAGGAAGATCCTCTCTACTTTCTTGTCCCTAGATGTCTCTCTTAAGGTCCTTCTGATTTCGAGCTTTTCTGGGGTTGAGGGGTTTTATCTTGGGTGTTCTTTACTTTTTGTGTAAAGTCCAATAATGTGTGAGTACATCTTTCTGGACTTTGATAACTCACTCAGGAGGATATTCTTGAAGTTTTCCCTCTAGGATTTTTTGTAGAACCAGATTCATGAATAGGTATTATTTAAATCTGTTTTTTTCATGAAATGTCTAGCTTACTCCACTTATAGCAATTGCTAGTTTTGCTGGGTACAGTAGTGTTTGTTGGCATCTATGTATTTTTATTGCTTTCATTGTTTCTGTTGAATAGTCAGATGTTATTCTGACGAGTCTGCCTTTATAAGTAATTTTGCCTTTTCCTTTGCAGCTCTTAGTATTTTTTCTTTGTTCTGTGGGTTTAGCGACTTGATTATTTATTACATGGCAAGCAGAATTTTTTTGTGTGTCTAGTCTATTTGGTATGTTTTAGTCTTCTTGTATTTCATACATATTTCCTTCTTTAGATTGTGATAGTTTTCTTCTATGATTTTACTGAAAGTATGTTCTGCACCTTTGAACTGGTATTCTTCTCTTTTTTTCATTCCAACTATTTTCAGGTTTCGCCTTTTCATGGTATCCAAGATTTCCTGGACATTTTGTGTCATGACTTATTTAGTTTTACTATTTTCTTAACTGATGAGTTTATTTCCACTATTGCGTCTTCTACTCCAGAGATTCTCTCTTCCATTTCTTAGATTTTATTGATTATGCTTGAATCTGTAGTTTTAGTCCTTTTCTTCAGATTTTCTATTTCCAGCTTTGTTTCAGTTTGTGCCTTCTTTATTGGTTCTATTTCTAGTTTTAATTCTTGAAATGTTTCTTTCATCCATTTTGTTTCTTTTTTTCTTTCAGGGATTTGTTTCTCTCTTCCAATTTTTTTGTTTGTGTTTATTTCTATTTCTTTAAGGGAGTTTTTTTTTTTATATCCTCTTAAGGCTTCTTTTAGCTTCATGAAGCTGTTTTTAAGGTTGTTTCCTTCTGTTTCCTCTTCATTGTTATGTTCAGGTTTTGATGCTACAGAACAACCAGCTTCTTCTGGTGGTGTTTTATTGATCTTTGTATTATTGTATGTATTCTTGCTCCAGTATCTACCCGTTTCATCCTCAGTTAACTCTTGGTCAGCTCTCAGTTGGCTCTTACTCAGTTGTAGGACTAGACATTTTTAGTCAGCTGTGTGTCCAGATGCTTGGCTGGTTCTATGCAGTCACAGTGTGATGATGCTGATTGCAATTTGGGCAGTGGGTAGCCCATGGCAGCGGTGTTTTGCTGGAACTTGTCCTTGGCGGCACTCTCCCAGCTTTCTTCAGTTTAGGGTAGAGCTGAGTGTGGTTGGGTATGTGTGTGGATGTCCATGGGCCAGGGTCTGGAGAGTTAGGGTCTCCTCATGGTCTGAGGGACAGGATGGCACTCACCTTTTATCTAGGGTTCATAGGCTCCTCTAGTTCTTATTTGAAAGTTTTAAACAGGAAAAGCTAGGAAGCACATTAGCTTATAGGCGAAGGTAATTGTGATTTGGACATCAGTAACTCAGGAAATTAGACAAACAGCTGGTGAAGGGGACCACATTAAAATCAAAAGATTTTTCCAGCATAATCATCCACTAATCAAGTGAAGAGAAAGCCAACAGAATGGGAAAAAATATTTGCCAGTATGCAAAAGAACTACAAAAACTAGTAAGAAAGCATATACTCCAATGAAGAACTGAGCAATATTGCAGTTCAGTTTTCATTCTTAAAACAAATAGTATGACAAATATTTTAAAACTATAAAGTAGCATTTATTACATATATGTGTATTGAAAATGCATTTTTTATTTCTATATTAATTTGTGCTTTTTTCCTACTTTCACTACTTCTTCCACAGCCCCTCTCCCCTTTCCCTCCTGCCTGTTCACTCCCCAGAGAAGGCAGAAAAATTCCAGTTAATTTAGTCTTGCATATCCAGGTGAGAAAGGACTCAGACCCTTCCACCAAGTATCAAGGCTGACAAAGGTTTTTTTACTGCTATGCTTGTTCTTTGAGGAACCAGTTCAAGTATCAAGATGGACTCTGGTCTAAATACAGTAACTGTTCATTTCTTTTGACTGCCATGTACATTCAACGGGTCCAGATCCATTCCATGAAGGTTCTTTAGTTGTTTCGGAGTCTGCAAGCTCCCAAAAATGCAGTACTGCATTCTCCATGGCTCTCACTGTCATTCTGATCTCTTTGTTCATGTAATCTCTCCTCTCTCTCTTCAGTTGGACCAGTAGCTCAGCCTGGTGTGTAGTTATGGATCTCTGTATCTGCATTAAGCTGGATGAAGGTTCTATTATGACAATCATGGTGGTCATTTATATAATGAGAAACTGCAAAAGGCTATTTTAGGCACCCTCTCCACTATTTCTTGGAGTCCTAACTAGACTCCAGTTCTTTAGTATTCCCTAGTATCAGGTTTCACTTTAATCATAAATGGCACACATTAGCAGGATATCTATCTACTTTTTTGCTCTCCCTTTCTTTTGTTTCACCCCCTACCACTCTGCCAGCCCATTCTCTCATGTTCTTGTCTTCCCTTGCTCCACATCCCCTCTACCACAGGTAAGATTTTTATCCTGGCTATTCTGTTGGGTGTAAGATGGTTTTTGAGGGTTGTTTTGGTGTGCATTTCTCTGATGGCTAAGGAGGTTGAGTAGTTCTTTAAGTGTCTTCCAGATATTTGGAATTCTGTTGAGAATTTCCTAGTTAGCACTGTACCCAATTTTCGAATTGGGTTGTTTGGTGTTTTTGAGTTTCAGTTTATTGAGTTCTCTCTATATTTTAGAGATCAGTCATGTGATGTAGGGGTGGAAAAGATCTTTTCCCATTTGTTAGGTTGTCATTTTGTCTTATTGACCATGTTCTTTGCCTTACAGAAGCTCCTCAGTTTCATAAGGTCCCATTTATTAATGGTTACATTTTTTGTTTGTTCTACTGGTGTTATATTTAGAAAGTGATCTCCTGTGCCAATGCATTCAAGGATATTTTCCACTTTTATTCTATCAGGGTCAGTGTAACTGGATTTATGTTAAGGTTTTTGACTCACTTGGATTTGAGTTTTGTGCAGGGAGATTTATATGGATTTACGTGCATTTTTCTACATACCACCACTTAGTTATGGCAGCATTAATTGCCCTCCTATACAAAATGATTAAAAGGCAGAAAAATCAGGAAAATGTCACACTTTACAAAAGCTACAAATAGCATTAAATGTATTGGATTAAATCTAACCAAATAAGTGAAAAGAACTTTATGTGACTGAAGAAAAAAATAAGTAAGTTATCAAAAAATGGAAAGATCTCTCATGCTCTCAGATATGTAGGATCAACATAGTAAAAATGGCAGTGTTACCAAAGCAATCTACAACACAATTCTTCACACACATTGATAGAACAAAACTCAACTTCCCAATGGAATAAGAAGATACCCAGATTGCCAAAACAATCCTGTTAAATAATAGAACTTTAGGTGGTATCACTATCCCTGACTTCAAGCTATACTATAGAGCTCCAGTAATAAAAAACAGCGTGGTACTGGCATAGTAACAATGAATGAATAAATGAATAGAATTGAACCAAACTCTGACATTAATCTACCTATCTATGAACACCTAATTTTTGACAGAGGCCAAAAAATACAATAAAAAATAGTTTTTAAGGTTCTAACAAATGCTACTTCTTAGAGAACAGAAAATTAAAACTATTTTATTTATTTATTTATTATTTATTTATTTTTATTTTAAAGAAGTCACACTTTCTATCCCTGTACATCCTTATTCAAGGTCCCTTCCCCCTCCTGCCACATCAGGTCATTCTTTCTTCTCCACAACTCCCCATCCCCTCTTTGGGAAGGCAGCAGACAGTCCCATGGTCCCACTGACCCAATATTGCTTAGTTCAGTCTCCACTCCTGGCAGATCTAGCTTTCTCCCCCGCCTCCGCAAGAGTGAGTCATGTGTTCCTCTAAGGAGAGTGGGATCCAAGGAGTCAGTCCAGGGTGTTTCTGATCCCAAGCTGTTCAGTGGTTGTGGTTTGCAGCTTGGGCATGCTTTGCTTTTTTCTTGTTTGTTTGTTTGTTTGTTTAGAGACCACTAATGAGTGCGTACATCCCCTGTTTATTTTTCTGAGTTTGTGATACTTTGCTCAGGAGGATATTCTCCCTCAACTGAAGAATATTAACAAACTATGGTACATCAACACAATGGAGTACTACTCAGCAGTAAGAAAAAATGATATCTTAAAATTTGCAGGCAAATGGATGGACTTGGAAAATTAGAACCATTTTAAGATTACAACTTTCTTCGGTCAGAATGGTCAAAGTCAAGAAAACAAATGGTAATTACTGGCAAGAATATAGCAAAATGACTGTTTTAGATTCTGCTTTCCACAATATTAACTAGTTGTGTGAACTGAGATGTGTTTGTTATTTAAGATGCTTATATATGAGCTACTTACCAAGGAAAAGAAAGTTATGTAAAACATAATTCAATGAGACTCAAATGTGACAATCTTATTCTATTGACCAATAAGGAAGACAATGTAGATATGTTACATATGAAAACTTAGACATCTCTGAGGCCTCAGTGAGTACAAAGCAAAATGAGTAGTATTTATGATGATAAATCCATAAGGTTCTTATTCTAAAACACAGCATCTAAGAAAACAAATGAATATCTAAATTCCTCACCTGGTTTATGGGGTAGATTTATATTAAAAGTTCACCAAATGATTAATGTAGAAAAATATCAATTCTTAACATCTTTTTCTAAAGTTTCTGAAAATTATAATTTGAGAGGGTATCCAAATATTACTAAAGTGACACTCAATATTTTTATATTTTTTTAGATTTACAATGTAAGATGTATCATTTCCCAAAGTTATGTTTTTCAGCATTTTAACAAGTATATTAACAAATAATGTTGCAAAGATCTAGTGTTTATCCATTGTGAAATCAATAAGCAATGCCAGTTTAGTTGAACTTAACTCTTTAAATCTAACTTTTACCTTCTTAAAAAAGCACAATATTTGAAAAATGCATTTAATATCTTGAGATACTCAAACAAATCTAAACAAAATGATGTCTTACATATTCAGCTCATGGTCTTTCATAAACAGGAAAAGGTTATCTGTGTCTACAGAAAAGGGATGCTAAAGAAATTCCCTTCAGAAAATGTGCTCACACTAAAAATGCTAAAATGGATTTTTATATAATTGTTAAAAATTTCATGAGTTGATAATTTTTGTTTTTACAAAATTTAGTAATTATTTTTAGTTAAGTATAGTAGTGATATCTTTTTGTGAGAAAATGAGTATTCTTTTTTAAATAATTTTTTATGAATAAAGTCGTATTTTTTTTCATGTATATCCTTGGTCAAGCTCCCTTCCCCCTCCCACGCCTCCAAGTCACTCTCTCTTCTCCACATCTCTTTATCTCCTCCCCAGCAAGGGCAGGAGTTCTCAAGGTCCCAATATGGCTTAGTTTAGCATCCACTCCTGGCAGATCCACTTTTCTCACCCCAACATCAAGACTGGATTAGGAGTTCCTGTGGAGGGAGTGGGATCCAAGGTGCCAGTCCAAGGTGTTTCAGATTCCAAGCTGTTGAGTGGTTATGGTTTGCAGCTTGAACATGTTTTGCTTTTTGCTTTTTTGTTTAGAGTCCACTAATGAGTGAGTACATCCCCTGCTTATCTTTCTGGGTTTGGTAAAACATTTTCTTTTTCTTTCTTTCTTTTTTTTTTTTTTTTTTTTTTTTTTTTTTTTTTTGGTTTTGTAAATTTTTTTTTTTTTTTTTTTTTTTTTTTTTTTTTTTTTTTTTTTTTTGCTGTGATATCTTAAGTGTTTATTTTTAGAAGCACATTGAATGGTTCCTTCATGTTTATCTTGCACAGCAAATATGGCTTGTTTCACAAAAACTTGAACCTACTGGATGTGGTTCAGGTTCTCATTAAACTAATAATTCACTTCTCTGTATTTTTGATATATTATTTTATAGTGTTATAAATAAAATATACTTGTATATATATATGTTCTCTATATTCAGCAATATCCTGATAAAACCTAGATTTGATTAAAAATTTAATTCCTCCAGACTAGATTTAAGTATCTTCTTTACCAGGAGCTTTATTTAATTCCACATAGCCAATAGTTGCCTTTTGGGAATGTACATGTACATCTAGTGCATGATTTGAATGTCTGTGTACATGGAATATAATGTGTATTGTAGAATGCATGTATAAATATTTGTGTGTGCTTACTATTTATTTAAATATCTTAGTACAATTACACAATTCAATTAAATACATTTAGTTTTATAAGCCCTTTAAAATTGTTTTTTGACTTTAATATATTTTGTAAAATAAAATTATTGATAGATTCTGAATTCAACATTTTATATCAATAAATATAAGTTATAGAAAATTCTAACTTAAATATTATAATACAGTATATAGTGTATTTTTAACTTGCTAAAATGTTATAGCTCTTGTATTAAAAATTAAAGATCATTGTAATCATTACATCTAAACTTTCTCTTAAACATTTTATCATTTAGTATTTTAACATCAGTTTAAACAAAAATAGAACTAAATTTTATATCATAATAAATTTTGTCAAATACTAAATGTTGATTTATTACTGTATACTGAAAGTAAGAGTTTTGGGGCATAATATATTAGTAGAAATATCTGAATTCAGTTTAATATTTAATGACAACATACTCAACTCATGCATTTTCATAATAGTTTAGTATACTTTAAGCTTTCTGCTTTTAAACTTTTTAATAATATAGAAATTTTTATATTAATAATGTAAATATGTTAAAAGTATTTGTTAAGGGTTTTTTTTCTATTAAGTACTTTCAATGTGATAAGTTTGAGGTGTGAAATAGTGTAGCAGAAAAAAATTCCGCACATTGCTTTAATGTGGTCTGTCTGGGGGTCATTGTTTCCTTGTTGCTGGTTCCATTTGTTGATACCATTACCAGTATTCTCTTTTACAGAAATTCCATAACCAGAGGTTTTTATTTAATAAGCAGTCATACATGACAAATTAAGTCTGTTAATTTACAGAAATAATTTATTTTAAAAACCATATTGTTCAGTCTATTGATTTTTTTGTTTTCATTTTTTGTGTTTATTTAGTTTTTCTTATATCTTTGTTGTCTCATACTTAGATTTAAGCTGAAACCTGCAGTCACAATTCCTCCCTTCTAGTCTTCCAAGAGGAAGGAAGTGTTTTTCTCTTGCTGACCTTCCTGACCTTAGCTAGAATTAGACAACATCTTTTTTCTCACAGACCAATAGCCTACTTGCTCTCATCTTGAAAAGCCAGTGCATCCATATGTATTAGACAGGGCATGGAGTACTGGCTTCTCTATAATGCTTTTTGAGCCCACAGCACTTGCTCACTGTTTATATCTTAACTCAGGAGAGAAACAAAAGGCTTAAGACAGCTTCAATTTGTTCTGAGGTCTTAGTCTATTCTGCCAAGGAGAACTGCAAACAGATTTATATTTCTGAATCTTTTTTGATGATGAGTTCACAAAGGAAATAAATTATAATGTTTTTTTTTCTGTAATGCTGCCTCATACTCAAATAAATAGGCTTAAAAATATAGATACTATTATATCAAACAAACATTCAAATACACTCTCAGGCTCTCCTCACTCCATTATAGATTTGCTATTAGGATTTCTTCAGTGCTCACCATAAATAAATATTACTTTCCAAATGGAGACTGAAACAAATGAGAAGTCAGTCATGCATTTTCTCCTGTCAGCCTTCATTATTCCAGGACTGAGCAAAAAACACCCAAGCTACATTGTCACAATCTCATGGATTCAAATTCAATAATAACAATAAAGCTGTGACCTTTGTTATAATTCTTTATATTGAGCTAATAAAAATGAATTCTGTGATACATATAGATATTTTATTTGCTAAGACAAGTACTAAGAGACCTTTTCAGTTAAGTAATTTCTTAATGTTAAAGAAACCACTAATTGGAATACCATTTCTTCAAATTCCAAATACACATTTCTAGAAACTACATGTAAGAGTAGTTATAATTTTATATTTCATAGCTGGCTACAGTGACCCCTTTTTCTCTAGAGGTTCATATCAATGCTTATTTTTCAAATCTTATCAATTAGAAGCTTTGCAAAATACTCCACTGTTTTCACTCTCTGTTCTTGTTTATTCATAACTATGATTGCAATTTGCATAGAAAATAACTAGAAACTTCTACACAATTAATAAAACATAGAGTAGCTGAATACAAAGAGCAAATAGTAGCTGGTTGCTGGAAGGGGGTGATTGTATACCTGTGGTTGTATATATATACCTCTGTGTGTGTGTGTACTCTCTCACACATGATTTCCTGGATTTGGGTTGATTTTCACTGTTTTTTTTTTTCTTCAACATTGCTTTTGGCAATAAATACTGCTCTACAGAGACCACTGGGCAAACTAGTTGTCTTCAGGTTCTACCAGGCATTTAGATTGATGCAACATGATAATGCTGGTTAGGATTTGTTTTATAACACTAAGGATATAGACTAATTTAACATATAGTCACTGTTCAGATGATACTAAGACAAATTATCTCACTCAAGTCATCTATAAATTACAATATTGGAATAAAACAACAAAAAATTGAAATAAAATGTAAGACATTCTTGGCATTGTGTGATAATGTTTTACTTCTCCAAACTTACATTTGTCTATAAAAGTATAAATAGGTCTTTTAGTATTTATTGAAATGTACATACAAATTAATATAAGTGAGAATTTAAATGATCACAAAATTATACAAGTAGACACTTGAAGGTAGAAAGGTATAATCTTCATTAAAATTTACACATGACAGTTACCCAATGATTAAAAAAAACTGGATTTCTTACAGCTTCCAGCCTATATTTTTGTTTATCTTTTCAAGCATATATTAGCATCCATTTGGTCCACAAACATTGCTCATTCTAAAGCATGTATATAGGTTTCTGTGGAAATTTCTGTTATGGGATGATTTTCTTACAGTTGCACTACATTTGATACCATCAATTTTTGAGAGAAATGTCTCAAAAGAATAATCTATTCTTCCCATTGTTTCATAGTTTTAATATTAAATAGATTCCATCAGTGTTTGACATAAGAGCTCTTACTTATAGTTTCATATTAGCTGAGGTTTTGATAATCTAAAGGTTCCACTGGCCTGAATTACATTGAACGGTTTTCCATGACCAGTAGAATATGTACTGATTATTTAACTGTGGTTGTCGGACATAGAAACCAAATGTTTCCTCTTGTTGACTTGAAGCTCTGATATCCAGCAGGCAAACATGAGTAAACTGCATTATGTTTTATAGTCTAACCTCAGAAACTACACATAAATTTTGCTAAGTTTTATAGGTCATACATGTATAACAACTCATGCAAAACTCAAAAAAAAAAAAGAATATGGTCTCACTTTATTGTAGAAAGGTGAGAAGATCAAATTATAAACTAATATACACATGTGTATGGAATTTTTATGACTAATTTTTCAACATATATGAAAACATTGTGTTATACAAATTTTAAAGAGTTTATTTTTAGTAATCTTAAATTACTTCATTTTTCCTGACAAAAATTATATTTTAAATTTTACTATTAGTCACTTACTTAAATGTGAGATATAAGCAATTCCAAGAGTAAATTTAAAATATTTAAATTTAATTACAAATAGTAATGACAGTGAAAGTGAATTAATTTGAGTCTAAAATAAGTTTATAAAAATTATTTAATTAATAATCTTGTATTTTTATTTTAATAATGCAGTGGATTAGGTTTATTTTTGTAGCTTTGTTCAAATTTAGCCTTTAGACAGTAGTCAAAAAAATTTACCTTTTGAATTCATTTTAGATTATTTTAGATAAAGTTTCACTAAGAATACAGTTCTGTCCTGAAGTGTATTTTGTTGTTTATTATACGAGCAGATAGTAAGGTGTGAGGCATTTTGTCTAGCCTTAAAATCTTACCTCACATGCACTGCTATTAACTTTCACAGCACCATTATCATTTACGCATGAATAAATGTTATTGTGATATAATTATGGAGACATCAGGAAGTCATGAGAAGAGATATTTAGAATAAGAGCAACTAATGTGAGCTAGTCTTAAATGACTTGTGTAGATCAGGGTATTTGAATAACTCAAATTTTATAAAATACATAGGATGGTAAAGGAAAATAAGGAGTTTTAAAATAGAGTTTTGGTCAATATATTACTGTATTACAGATTATTTTTGTAACTGACAGTTAGAAAATTATGTTTAGAGACAGTGAAGATGCCAGGCTCACCTGGGAGGGGGAGGTGAACAAGTTCCAGCCCTGCCCCCAGGACCTCATCCCAGAGGCCAGAGACACAGTCCTGGATTTGACCTCATGAACACACCTGCCCTGGACCAGGACTGAGAGAAGACTTCTGCTGCAATGGAAGGGGACACATCACAGATGCCCAGGCCCTGCCTTCAAGGTAGGCTATGTCATCACAGAGGGACAAATGTCTCTCTGAACAGCATGACCCCATGTTGTCCAAGAGGGAGTGGGAGTTGAGTGGCTTCAGGCAGTGAGTATCTCATGACCTGAACAGAGCAAGAAATGCAGACTGCAGAGCAGACAGAAGACACGCAATCCCTGTGGCCACAATGGACTAAGACCTGTCTAGAGTGAATCAAGGAAGCAATGAGTGTAAGGATACATATAACAATACAAAGAGCAACAAGGCATCAATTGACGAATGTGTCTCTACAAGATGAAGAACTGAGCAGAGCAATGAAGAGGAAACAGAAGGAAACAACAATAAAAACACCCTTATGAATATTATGGAAGCCTTAAAAAATAATATGAAAGGTCCCTTAAAAAAGAAGAAAAAACAAATAAAAAATTGGAGGGATGAACAAGTCCTTGAAAAAAGAAAACCAAGAAAGAAATCATTCAAAGGAAAAAAAATCATACTAAAAACTTAAAATTGAAATAGAAACAATAAAGAAGGCACAAAATGAAGCAAAGGATGAAATACAGAATCTGAAGAAATGATCTGGAACTACAGATACAAGCATAACCAACAGAATCCAAGAAATGGAAGAGAAAATCTCTGGAATGGAAGACTCAAAAGTAGAAATCGATAACTCATTCAAAGAAAATGCCAAAACCAACAAAGCCATAACACAAAACATTCAGAAAATCTGGGACACCATGAATAGACCAAACCTGAAAATAACAGGAATAGAAGAAAAAGAAGAATATCAGCCCAAAGGCACAGACAATGTATTCAATAAAATCATAAAAGAAAACTTTCCCAAGCTAAAAAAGGAAATTCCTATAAAGATTCAAAAGCATACAAAACACCAAAAAGATAGACCCCCAAAAAAGTCTGCTTGCCATATAAAAATTAAGACACAAAACATACAGAACAAAGAAAATTATTAAAAGCTGCAAAAGAGCCAACTTACCTATTAAGGTAGACCCATCAGAATAACACCTGACTATTCAACGGAAATAATGAAATCAAGAAGATCCTGGTTAGAAGTTATACAGAAACTAAAAGAGCATGGCTGCCAACCCAGACTACTATACCCAGCAAAACTATTAATCACCATAGGTGGAGGAAGCAAGATATTTCATGACAAGGACAAGTTTAAACAAATCCAGCACTACAGAAAGCACTTGAGGGAAAATTCCCACCTAACAAACCCAGAAACACCCATGAAACCACAATTGACAATCATACAAAAAAAAATTCTAAGGAAATATACACAAATTATTACCAAAAATAACAGAAAGTAACAATCAGTGGTCATTAACATACCTTAATAGCAATGGACTCATTTCACCTATAAAAAGACATACCCTAATCTAATGGATACAAAAACAAAAGCGAACCTTCTGCTGCATACAAGAAACAAACCTCAACTTCAAAGACAAACACAAACTCAGAGTAAGGGGATGGAAAACAACTTTTCTATCTAATGGCCCCAAGAAACAAGCTGGGCTTCCTAAACTAATATCCAACAAAGTAGACTTCAAACCAAAATCAATCAAAAGAGACCAGAAAATACAGAAAAATGAAATAGCTTGTTTTAGAAATGGAGATTTCAATAATAAATTAAGAGAAAGCTGTGCATGTGAGTATGGAATGTGTTAAGATGTTTGTCAAAGGACATGAGGTTCAAATTGCATAGGATAAATAATAGGAGGAGATTTGTTTTACAATAGGATTTTAGTTAATATGTACTATGAAAAACTTTCACCATTTTCACGACTATCAAGCACTGGCTGATAATCAATCTATCAAATAAGCTTGTGAAGTGCATTTAGTACTGACATCAAGATAATTAATACTATACTGTACTCTTATAGAATGCTAAAAATAAAGATGATATTAAATGTTTTGATTTATAATATAATATCTAGTCTATATAGTGTAACACATATGTCAATTAGCTAGGTTTTATCACTAATTAATGTATACACATTCTAAACACTGTGCTATATCTGATAAGTGCATATAATTTTTATCTGACAAGTTTAAGCAGTTTCTAAGGAGATAAGATTTCTAAATACTAGATAATAGCTATAATACAGAAGCAAATGTTTGAGTAAAATATGTAATTACATCAATAAGATTTGTAGTATCTCTAAATTTCTTTGTGAACCGGCAAATTGTTGTTTCTCATTTTATTTCTTTTCTCTTGTATATACCTTAGGTTGCTAGATGGTAGCTTCGATTCCAAAAAACCATTCTTTATAAAACCTTCAACTGTATCTTCACAGAGTGAAGCTTTCAGCATTTTCCCCATTATTTTTTTTTCTGGCCCATCTAAAATGGAGTCTAAATACTTCTCAGTTTCATGGGTCTTTGCTCATCATCCTTCTCCTTCCTTAGGATACTTTATTAGTTTCTTGATGCCTCTTTATTTTCCTCTTTACTTTATTTTTACTCAAAAACTTACCACACTTTTTCTAATCACTTAAATCTCAACCAAATTTAGTTTTACCCACTTTAGGAAAGACTGATACATTCAGATAGATCCCATACTACCAATATGTTTCTTGCCAATGGCTTTGAAATGTCATTTATAGGATGAAATATATATGATTTTGAATGTACTTATTAAAGATTGAGAATGTGAATATGTAAATATAGTACACAGATATCCTGCTGTAGGTAGCATAAATGATTCTATATATGAGCATAAAAAATTAGTTGCCAGTGTATATATAACAGGATTAAAAGAGGAACAGATTAGCTTTTGTGGGTGGCAGGCTGAGAGAAGAAGTGAATAGATAGAAATCTACTTGGGAACAGCTTTTCACCATGTAAGATTAAACATTTTGGCAAGAGATGATGCAAGCTTCTCAGTAGGATGGTTCTATCTTAGAAGTTCAAAGAGATTGATGATCAATTCTGAGAAAAATAGAAATGTAGCAGCTTCCTGGCAGATGGTATAGGATAAAATATAAATAAGTGAAGATGCTACATAACCATTTTTTTATGATGAGAGAGACATACCAGAAAGTATTTTCTATGTAAGTTGCAAGAGTTTATGTCTCTCACAGATAATCATCAGAGATATTTTAGAGTATATACAATCAAAAACACTAAAAGTTTCACTGGCTTTGTCTACAATTGTAGGTGCAGTAGTCAGCAAACTGGGTTTCTTAATGTCCAGACAGAAAACAATGTCCTGAAATAATAAAGATCACATAACAGTATTTTATCTCCATACACACAAAGTGCAATTACCTTTCTAAATAACAAGGGAGAAGACCAAAACAGCTTAGTCTAAAAGAGGTTTGTCATCATTTATGTAATTTGCTTTTCTTGGAGAAAATTAAGAGTATAAGAACTAGATTCATGTTAATATAAAGGCCAAGAAAGAGTGGGAAGAGGCACGAGGAGAAAGACATTCCAGCAAAATACCAATCATTAATTGACCAACACATAGGAAGATGAAGTCAGCATAACACTGAGGACTACAACTAGAAATAAACTTAAAAACTCATTTATTCCTAATATCGCCACCATAAATTGAAAATGGAAGGACATTGACCTATATACATATAAGCACATGGTAATCAAAATGTATTGTGGTGACATATTGTCTATTTAAGAAGATTATGGACATTGGGACCTCCTGCCCTTGGGGAGGAAATGAAGTGATGGGGAGAAGAGGGAGTGACTGGAAGGGGTGCGAGGGGAAAGAGAGTTTGAGCAAGGAAATACATGGATAAAAATACGACTTTATTTATAATAATAGTTAAAAAAGGAAATCAGAAAAGAATTAGAATGAGTGAAGCCTGGACTAAATGCTGCAAAAATAAAAAAGAAGTAAGAAAGAGAGAGAATAAGAAAGACAAAAAGAAAAAGAAAGGAAGGAAGGAAGAAAGAAAGAGAAAGTAAAGAAGGCCACTGTCATGGAGATTATAAAAATGATACATAAAACATGGCAATCAATAAACATTTCAGGAGTATAACAATTTTTGAGTTTTTTATTATGAATAAAGTCACATTTTCTATCCATGTATATTCTTATATAAGATCCCTTCCCCCTCCGACCCCCTCCAGTCACTCTCTCTTCTCCACATCGCCCCATTTCCACCCCAGCAAGGGCAGAGGGTTCCAAGATAGCAATATTGCTCAGTTCAGCATCTACACCTGGCAGATCCAGTTTCCTCCCCTCAACATCAAGACTGAGTCAGGTGTTCCTCTAGGGGGAGTGGGATCCAAGGTATCAGTCCAAGGTGTTTCCGATCCCAAGGTGTTCACTGGTTGTGGTTTGCAGGTTGGGCATGCTTTGCTTTTTGCCTTTTTGTTTAGAGTTCACTAATGAGTGAGTACATCCCCTGCTTCTCTTTCTAGGTTTCTGATCCCTAGGTCAGGAGGATATTCTCCAAATCCATCCATTTGCCTGCAAACTTTAGGATATCATTTTTTCTTACTGCTGAGTAGTACTATATTTTGCAGCTCTACCACAGTTTGTTAATCCATTCTGCAGTTGACAGGCATCTAGGTTGTTACCAGGTTCTTGCTATTACGAATAATGCTGCTATGAACATGGTTGAGATATTTTTTCAGTGCGAATGAGTATCTTTAGGATATACACCCAGAAGTGGTATTGCTGGAACCTTGGAGAGATTAACTTCCAGTTTTCTGAGAAACTGCCATACTGCATTTCAGAGTAGATAACCAAGCTTACACTCCCACCAACAATGGAGGAGTGTTACCCTTGCTCTGTAACTGCTCCAGCATAGGCACTCATCTGTGTCTTTTACCTTAGACAATCTGAGAGGTGTAAGATGGTATCTTAAAGATGTTTTGATTTGCATTAGTCTGATGGCTTAAGAAGTTGAGCACTTTTTCAAGTTCCTTTCAGCCATTCATTATTCTTCTGATGAGAATTCCCTTTTTAGTTCTGAACCCCATTTTTATTGGGTTATTCAAGGCTTTAGGCTCTAGATTCTTGAGATCTTTATATATTTTAGAGATCAGTCCTCTGTCACTTGTAGAGTTGGTGAAAATCTTTTCCCATTCTGTAGGCTGTCATTTTGTCATAATGACTGTGTCCTTGGCTTTACTGAACCTTCTCAGTTTCAGGTGGTCCCACTTATTGATTGTTGGTCTAGTGTCTGTGCCACTGGTGTTATATTTAGGAAGTGGTCACCTAGTACCAATTCGTTGGAGGGTATTTCACACTTTCTTTTCTATCATATTCAGAGGGACTGGGTTTATGTTGAGATCTTTGATCCACTTGGATTTGAGTTTTGTGCAGGGTGACAGGCTTGGATCTATTTGCATGTTCTACTCTTTACCACCAGCTATGCCAACACCATTTATTAAAGATACTTTCATTTTCCATTGAATATTTTGGGTCCCTTTGTCAAAGATGAGGTGTTCATAGGTTTTTGGGTAAATGTCGGGATGTTCAATTCAATTCCATTGATCCACATGTCTGTTTTATGCCAGTATCAGGCTGTTTTTATTACTGTAGCTCTATAGTATTCCTTGAAGTCGAGGATGGTGATGCCTCCTGAGGTTCTTTTGTTGAGCAAAATTGTTTTGGCAATCCTGGATTTTCCTTTATTTCAAATGTAATTGATTATTGTTCTTTCAAGGTCCATATAATATTGTGTTGGGATTTTGATGGGAAGTGCATTAAATCTGTATATTGCTTTTGGTAGAATTGCCATTTTTACTATGTTGAGCCAAGCTATCCAGGAACATGGGAGATCTTTCATTTCATGATATCTTCTTAAATTTCTCTCTTCAGTGATTTAAAATTTTGTCAAATGGATCTGTTACTTCTTTGGTTATAGTTACTCCAAGTTATTTAATGCTATTTGTAGCTATTATAAAGGGTGATATTCCCTTATTTCTCTTTCAGCCCTTTTATCTTTAATGTATAGAAGGATTACTGATTTCTTTGACTTAATCTTGTATCCTGATGCATTGCAGAAGGTGTTTATCAGCTGTAAAAGTTCCCTGGTAGAATTTTGTGGGTTTCTTATGTATGTAATCTATCATCTGCAAATAGCAATAGTTTTACTTCTTTTTCCAATTTGTATCCACCTAATCACCTTTCATTCTCTTTTGCTTTAGCTAAATCTTTGAGGACTATATTGAATAGATAAGGGGAGAGAGGACATCCTTGTCTAGTTCCTGATTTTAGTGGGATTGCTTGGAGTTTTTCCTCAATTAAGTTTGATGTTGGTGGCCAGCCTCGGGTAAATGGCCTTTATTATATTGAGATATTGTCCCTGTATTCCTGATCCATCCAGTGCTTTTACCATAAAGGAGATTTGGATGTTGTCAAAGGCTTTTCAGCATCTAAGGAAATGATCATGTGGTTTTTTTCCTTTATATGGTGGATGGCGTTTATGGTTTTTTTGTATAGAATCATCCCTACATATCTGGAATGAAGTTTACTTGATCATGATATATTGTTGTATACGGACTGCCAAAATTTTGGTGATAATATTAGCATCAATATTCATAAGGGAAATTGGTCTGTAATTCTCCTTCTTTTTTGTGTCTTTGAGTGGCTTGTGTATTGGGGAAATTGTGGACTCTTAAAAGGAATTTGGCAATGTCCCTTCATTTCTACTGTGTGAAATAGTTTCAGGAGTAATGGTAGTAATTCTTCTTTGAATGTCTGCTAGAATTGTGCACTGAATCCATCTAGACATGGGCTTTTTTTCTTGGAAGGCTTTTAATGACAGCTTCAATTTCCTTAAGGGTTATAGGACTGTTTAAGTAATAAGTGTGTCCTTCATTTAATTTTAGTAAATGATAACTGTCCCAAAAGCTGTCCATTTCCTCTAGGTTTTCTATTTTTGTGGAATATAGATTTTCAAAGTATGATCTGATAATTCTCTGGATTTCCTTGGCATCTGTTTTTATGGCCCCTTTTCATTTCTGATTTTGTTGATTTGGATATTCTCTCTCTGCTTTTTGATTAGTTTGGATAAGGGCTTATATATCTTGTTGACTTTCTAAGGCTTTCAGCTGTGCTGTTAGTTCTCTAATGAGGGATTTCTCTAGGTTTTTTTTATATAGGCATCTAGTGCTATGAATTTTCCTCTTAAGACTGCTTTCATTGTGTCCCAGAAGTTTGGGTATGTTGTAGATTCATTTTCATTAAATTCTGGGAAGACTTTGTTTTTCTTAATTTCTTCCTTGACCCAGAGATGGTTCAGCTGAGTAATGTTTAGTTTCCATGAGTTGGTAGGCTTTCTGTTATTTTTGATGTTGTTGAATTTTAACTTTAGGCCCTGGTGGTCCAATATGATAGAAGGGATTATTTCCATTTTTTTGTACCTGTTGATATTTGTTTTATGACCAATTATGTGGTCAATTTTAGAGAAAGGTCCATGAGGAACTGAGAAATATGTATATTCCTCTGCATTTCGGTGGAAGCTTCTGTAAATATCTATTAAATCCATTTGCATTTTAACCTCTGTTAGACTCCTTGTTTCTCTCTTGAGTCTCTGTCTGGTTTTCCTATCCAGGGGTGAAAGTGGGGTATTGAAGTCTCCCACTTTTAGGGTTTGAGAATTGATGTGGAATTTCAGCGTTAGCAGTGTTTCTTTTATATAAGTAGGTGCCCTTATATTAGGGGCATAAATATTCAGGATTAAAATCTCCTCTTGACCAATTTTTCCTGTGATGCATAAGTAATGACCAACTTGGTCCCTTTTAATTGCTTTTAGCTTAAAGTCTACTTTGTTAAATATTAGGATGGTAACCCCACCTTGTTTCTTAGGGCCATCTGATTGGAAAATGTTTTCCCAACCCTTTATTCTGAGCCTGTGTCTGTCGTTGTGGTTTAGGTGTATTTCTTGTATGCAGCAGAAGGATGGCTTCTGTTTTTGTATTCATCTTATTAGTGTGTTCCTTTTTATAGGTGAGTGAGTTAATTGATATTAAGGGATACTAGTTACCACTGAGTGATATTTTCTGCTATTTTTGGTGGTAGCTTGCATGCAATTCCTTTCTCTGGACTTTTCTTTGTGGGATTACTGAATGTATGTTGTTTCATGAGAGTATCAGCGATTCTTAGGTGGGAGTTTTCTCTCTAATGCTTTCTGGAGGGCCACATTAGTAGATAGGTATTGTTTTAGTTTGACTTTGTTATTAAATATCCATCTATGTAGATTTGCTGCATGTATGGAGATTGATAATTTTGCTGGGTATATTAGTCTAGGTTCACATTCATGCTCTTTTAGTGTCTGTATAACTTCTTTTATTTCCATTTTCTATTTATTTTTATTTTTTTATTTTTTTCTTTTGTATTAAACAAAAAAAACCCAGTAACATGAATTTAAAATGAGGAAAAGTTAACAATAACTATGAAGAGGATAAGTATCATAAGCATGGCTTATCAAGGGTGGTAATGCAAATAAGATTGCTACACATATATTTACTATGTGTTCAGCTTTCCCTCTGAAATTTTTTTTCCCATCCCTGTATTTCCTTATTCAAGATCCCTTCCCCCTCCCACCACATCAGGTCATTTTTCTTCTCCGTAACTCCCCATCCCCTTCCTGGGCAGGCAGCAGACAGTCCTATGGTCTCACTGACCCAATAATGCTTGGATCAGTCTCCACTCCTGGCCAAATCCAGTTATGTCCTCCCTCCTTCAAGAGTGAGTCTGGTGTTCCTATAGTTGGAGTGGGGTTCGAAGGGTCAGTCCAGGGTGTATCTGATCCCAAGCTGTTCAGTGGTTTTGATTTGCTGCTTGGGCATGTTTTTTTTTTTTTTTTTCTTGTTTGTTTGTTTAGAGACCACTAGTGAGTGAGTACATCCCCTGCTTATATTTCTGAGATTGTGATACCTCGCTCAGGAGGATATTCTCCAAATCGATCCATTTTCCTGCGAATTTTAGGATATCATTTTTTCTTACTGCTGAGTAGTATTCCATTGTGTAGATGTACCACAGTTTGTTAATCCATTCTTCAGTTGAGGGACATCTAGGTTGTTTCCAGGTTCTTGCTATTACAAATAATGCTGCTATGAACATAGTTGAGCTAATACCTTTGGTATGTGAATGTAGATGCTGAAAAAGCCTTTGACAAAATAAAACACTCCTTTATGATTAAAGCCCTGGAGAGATCAGGAATACAGGGATAATATCTAAATATAATTAAGGCGATTTACAAGAAGCCAACAGCCAGTATCAAACTTAATGGAGAAAAACTCAAAGCAATCCCACTAAAGTCAGGAACTAGACAAGGATGTCCTCTCTCCCCTTATCTATTCAATATAGTTCTCAAAGTTTTAGCTAAAGCAATAAGGGAACAAAAAGAGATTAAGGGCATACAAATTGGAAAAG
>PVIH01010146.1:0-77442 GCA_004025045.1 Sigmodon hispidus | reverse complement strand
AAAAAAAAAAAAAAAAAAAAAAAAAAAAAAAAAAAAAAAAAAAAAAAAAAAAAAAAAAAACTCAATTCAAAGAAAACAAAACAAAACAAAACAAAACATCAGGACAGACTGCTTGCCAAAAGTGTATGTGTGCATGCACACGTGTTCATGCGTGTGTAATTTACTGTTGGTTGCTTCATTTTCTTTATAGTGTTTCTTGCTGCATTTTGTACTCATAAACTAGTTCATATTTGTGAGCAACTAAAGAGTCATTTAAAAAACTCAAAGTTTATAATGTAATCTTTTCATCCATGGCATGTATGACATTATTACATATGAATGGGAATCTCTATTTCAACAGGAACAATACATTTAAGGATGCTGGAAAAAATAATATGAGTAAAATCACTGAAGGGCAAACTAGGACTTTCTCTCTTCGATGCCATTTTAACGGAAATCATAAAGTCTCAGAAGAGAATTAGTTTATTTGAGATAATTTATTTGAGACAAATAAGTTAACACATGTTTTTAAGGAGACTTGTTGTGAGATTGCTGCTGAGTATTTAAGCTCTTTCTAATGTGATTATGTCATAACAATAGAAGTGAATAAACACTATGAAATGTTCAAGAAGGCCTGAAGGATACAATGGAAATTAGACCATAGAAGCAAACTACTTCCTGGGGAGAGCTCAATGGAAAAATCGCACTTACCATGAGCATGGGATCTTAGTCCAATCTCCAGAACCCAGGAGGAAAGGTCCAGGGGTGTGTGCTTATAGACCTACTGTAGGAGAGACAGAGATAGGCAGATCACCTGGAGCTCACTGGCCACCATGTCTACTTGGCCTCAAGACAGGGCCTCAAAAGAAAAAAAAAATTCAATGGCTCCTGTCCTGAGGAATTATTCCTGGTGTTTCCCTGGCTCACATACATCTGGATAAGCATAAAGTCCCATACTAAGACACACACACACACACACACACACACATACACACACACAACCTGTGCTCACTGAAGCAAATACATTTGGAAAAAAGGAAAATATTATAGATGCCAGGTATGGAAGACTGCTCTTTATAGATGGTTGAGAAGCTTGTGCAATGAAGTTGTGAGGCAGTGGTTGAGAAGGAGTTTTGCAGGCATGTTGGTATAAAGAACAATGTAATCCTCAGAATTCTCTGGGTCAGCCAGCTCAGTTCATCACTAATCAATTCTGCAGAAATCTAGAGATTTAATATAAAGAGAGATGAAAGCAAAGAGACCTCAGATCAATGAAACTAAACACTACAAGGAAAGCAGAAAGGTTCACCAAAGATCTGAGAGCCTCTCACAGTGCCCAAACACAGGTAAAGGGGAGTCAGGTACTCACTTGAACAGCTACCTCAAGACATAAGGAAGTACTTCTCTGATGAAATTGTTCTCAAGGCAAAAAAGTAGGTCTTTATATTGAAGGAATGACTAACAAAATATTCACATTGATCCTGGCTAAATCCCTGGTTAGCCATAATTATGAACTTGAAACAGCCTAGGGTCATCTGAGAGAAGAGATAATTGAGGAACTGTCTAGACCAAATTGGTTTACAAGCATGCCTATGGGGAACTGTCTTGTTTGTTTGATTGTTGATTGATGTACTAGGACCCAGCCCACAGAGGCAACACCACCCCTTGGCAGGAAGCCCTGAACAGCATAAGAAAACTTGTTACATACAAGCCTTCCTATTGACAAGCAGCTTCTGCTGTATGACTTGGCTGTGAGGAGAGTTCCTTGGCCAAAAGCCTTCAAGATCTGACCTGGAATCCCTGCCTTGATTTACCTTAGTGATGGACTGTGACTTGGAGTCATAAACTAAAATAAACCTTTCCCTCCCTAAGTGGCTTTAGAAAATGTTATCATAACAGAATGAATGCTAGAATACTCCTCACTCAAGGATAAAGTAAAATCTTCCAGGTTCAAACTTTGTAACAAAGTTTAGGTGCCTTTTTCTTAGCTATGAATCAAAATAAGCCTCAAGTCATGATTGTAAAACAACTGCCTCAAGAAAAGAAAGACAATTTAAGGACAGAAAAATTTGTGAAAATCTTCTGTAAAACCAAAACAAATACATTTAGAATAAATCAGTCAAGTTGCTAGAAAAACAGTCCACAGAAAATGAAATTGAAGATCTGATGATGTGATGCCTACAATTGTAAGCATTATTTTTAGGATATTTTAGAAAGTTCTTTCAATTAGTATTCAGACTGAAAAACACAATTATTGTCTTTCCTTGATTGCTTTAATCCTGCAAGTGATTCCTTTGATCATAGTCTCTGTCTTGGCAGTTCATGACTGTTGATACAACCTAGGTATCCTTTTTCTTATCTTTCTAGATAGAGTGGGTGTTGAATTTTAACTACATCCAGATTGACTAGCTTTTGATAAAAACATTATTGTATCCAATTCTGGATAACTAAGGTTCTTTGTAATACAGAACCAACATTAAAGTCTGCTGTTGTGATAGAAAAGGAAAGATTGGAAAGAGCAAAAGTTGTTTGCATATCAAATCTAGACTTTGCAAATTGTTTAATGTTGGCTGTAAGTTACTATAAGTGTCTTTATCCATAATCAACTTCCCCCATCGTTATCATCAAGTGATGGTGATGTGTACATGATGTTCCTTGTTGTGGTCTAAGTATAAAAAGATAAAAATGTGCTTGAGCTAAGCCACAAATAAATGCTGTCAAAGAAGATTCTATCTAGAGAGAAGACAAGATTCTCTGGAGTCAGAATAGGTGCTTTATTAATATTCCTGTTTCCATAATTTGTGAGGTAGAGTAATAGATTTTTAAAATTGAGTTTTAGAGGCTTTGCTTTGTATGAGATAAGTTTTACTTATTGGATTTTTTCTGGTTTTCTGAGTAGAATTTGTGTGCTTTTTGACTATAGCACAATTCTGAGGCTTTTATTGCAGTGTAGGAAGGAGCAATTAAATTCTTTTCTGAGTGCAAAAAAAAAGAATGTTATCAAAAAACTTTATACAGAGATGCTGCCTTCACTGCCATTCTTTTCTTAACAGGCTTTTAAAATCACTTTTGACCAGTAATAAACAATGCATTTTGTAATATGTTTCTGTCATATGTATAGTAGTTTCTGTTTAGTTCAGGTTTAAAACAACAACAACAAAAAACAAAGGCTGAGTGGTGGCGACTCACACTTTTAATTCCAGCACTTGGGAGGCAGAAGCAGATGGGTCTCCATGAGTTCCAGGCCAGCCTGATCTACAGAATGAGTTCCAGGACAGCTAAAGCTACACTTAGAAACCCTGTCTCAAAAACCAACAACAACAACAACAACAAAATGTTTCAAAAGATACCTTTAAACAAATATAAAACCTTTTATAATTGGAAAAACTTTCCAAAGTCACATAACTAGCAACTGGAAAAGAAAAGATCAATATCACCTCTTGAACATGGCTTGATATTTAATAATAAAGCCTTATCTTGTGTTTTTCTAAAAATTCAGGAAGTCTTTAGAAAACTTAATATCTCCAGAATTAATGCAATGTAATACTTTTGTTTTTCCTCCAGTATAGACTCTGTCTGCTCATCCTCAGTCCTGGAGGAAATCTACAAATGCCTATTTACAGCCATATCAGCATGACACATGGCTTTGATACATATTTTTAAACCAAAGCAAACATTGAATCAAGAGTCCTTTTTACTTAAATTCATTTTTAGTATTCATTTTAGTTTCTATTATGATTTCAATTTTCATAGCACAATATTGTTTTTCAAAAAAAATCATAGGATGGGCCATAAGGGAGTTACCTGTCAAAAGTCATTAATTTTCCTTATTTGCAAAAAAAAAAAAAAAAAAAAAAATTCCATCTTCTTCACTTCCCCTCAGGATTCCACTGGAAAAGCACTTTGAAGGGCTGGTTGCTACAGCTCTTCATCAAGTTACCTAATCACTGAAGCAGAGCTCTCCTAAATGAAGACAAAGTAGAAACATTACTCCTGTCAAATGAAGTTACCTGGATCTGACAGAACTTGTTATTGCCTTAGCACCAACCATCAATGAGTTCCATGCATGATCTCTTTCATTATAGGTGCTTACTGTCAAAGGACACACTTTTTCTATAATCACTAAAATGTATTTTATTTTATTTGCCTGTGTACAATGACAAGATGTATAGTATGAATTCTAAAGTAACTCTGTCATTGATGTCTGGGGGACCAGGACAATAACAGGAGTATCTTATTCATAAAAAACAAAACAAAACAGAATGCAACATAGAATTTTTGTCTTAACAAAGATCATATGGAAAAAAATATTGCAGTTGGCTCAAATAAAAATTAGAAGTCATTTAAATTATAATTCTTGGGATTTCCATGATCATTGAACAAGAATTTAATGCCAGAAAAACTTAATTTAAAAAACTAATAATATGTAACATAGCAAATATGTGATATAAAAAGTAAGATTGTAACACAAATTCTAGTTGTCATTAAATGAAAACTCAGAGGCAGATATCAGGGGAAAGTTGGAATATCAGAAAAAGGAAACAGACAATAGTCAGATCTCACTGAGCTAACTTCTTAAGGTAAAAGTTATCTTCCAGCTTCCTCAGCCTGGCTCCCCATGGCTTCTACAGAATAATTCTCTGTCTTCTTATGCCTGCCTTAAATAACTTCCTTGCCCAGTTGTTTCACTTCTGAGTTCAAGTCTGCATCATATTCTAGAGTTAAGATTAGAGTTGTGAACTACTACTGTTTGTTACTTAGGCCTTGAATTCACAGAAACCCAGAAAGATCTCTCTGTCTCTAGAGTGATGAGATTAAAAGCATAAATCACCACTTCATCTTTCTCATGCTAGGATTAAAGGCATGAGTTACCACTCTCTGAACCTTCTGGCTTGACTGTGCGTAGCTGTGTTCTCTGATATTCCAGACTGGTTTTATTAAATATATAATATATCATGATATAAAATAATTTTTTCTCTTGAAAGCATGTTTTTTTAATCAGCTATGTACAATATCAGCAAGGTGTATGTCTTTGGAAAGCCTGTGTGGAGAACTATTACAGTTGATGCTGCTCCCTCAAACACAATACAAATATCATTACAAGGCCTAGAAGACAACAAAGACAGCATGTTTGCTGACAGGAAATTGAAAGAGATGTACTTCTTTGGTAGTGCTATGACTCGTGGACATATACCCAAAGAATGCTCCATTCTATCACAAGGATACTTGCTTATTTTGCTCATAGCAGCTTTTTATTCATAACATCCAAAACTGGAATCAGTCAGCTTTCTTAAAGAGCTCAGGACCACCAACCCAGGGATAGCACCAGACACCAAGTGCTGGGCCCTCCCCAGTTGATCACTAATTAAGAAAATTGAGGTCTTTTCTCAGTCAAGCTCCTTCTTCTTTGATGATTTAACTTGTCTCAAGTTAACATAAAACCACCCAGTACAATGAGTAAAACTGTAAGTCAATCTCCAAAGACACAAAGAAAACAGTCTGTTGAGTTTTTAAAGCAAATTTTTATACCAACTCCATGCATATTAAATCAGAATACTCTGGTTTGATGCCTAGGTAATTAAAAGTGAGCACCACTGTTTTTATGGCTAGGTATCCAGAATATAGGATGCAGACAGATTGTAGTAGGTTATGTCATGTTTGTTCTCTATGTGTATGCTCTACATTCATCCTAACCTCCTTGTACTTGAGACTGTGACATGACAAGTATAGGCACATGAGAATGTGTCCAAAACCAATCAAGTTTTACATCTACAATGCCTGTAAGCAATTAACTTGGAGCAAAATATAGCCATTTAATAGACTGTCCTAGTTTTAAGTAATTGAGGACAACTTTTTATCTTTAAAAAAAGTAAAACTAATCTTCTAGTTAGACATCAGCTTGACTTTTCTATGTTCAATGACATAAGTAAGTGTTTTTCTCAACAATGGGGCCCTGTCATCAGGCTATAGAGAGCAAATAATAGCCTTAGAAATAGCTTGTGATATTGAGAGGTGATCCAGGGAACCTCTTTGGTCAATAACTTCTCTAGAGTCATTCCTGGCACTGACAGTATAATTTGGGCAAATAAGATAACCAAATGTGGCAATGTACCTTCCATTATAAGGTAATTTTATTTAAATTATTTCTGTGAATATATATGTAGACATATATATCTCTTATGGAGCTTCTATAGTAGTAGATTTCCATATAGCTTTTCAAATGTCTTTTAGAATTAGTTGATTCCCCTCTTTTATCATAATCTTCTATCACTCACCATTAAATCTTTCTAAAATGGCTTTCTATTATGACTTTCCATTTATATTTTTGGAATACTTCTTTTATATTTTCCCTTCCTTGGGATATATTTTCTTACCCCTTTGTCCCTTACCAGATACCTACCATGTGTTGTTATTCAGATTCTAGCATGCATATGAAATGCTTAGAAACTAAAAATCCATGTATAAGAGAAAATGCACAATATTTGTATTTTGAAACTTAGGAGGAACTCACTACTATTATTTCTCTAAGGAAGCATAGCAATAAAAGGAGTCCTAGTGACTTATTGCTAAACACAAAAATTCACACCTCACTCAATCCTCATCAGAGAAGTATTTTTTTTTTGCAGTAGGTGAGAATTAAAATACATACAACTGAATAATGTGCAGAGAGTGAGAGACTTTGTTGCACTCAGTCCTAAATGTAATGTTTTCATCAAACAACTCCACTCAATCTCAGGTATTTATGTAGAAAAAAGAAGTTGTTGTATTTGGGTTTGGCCCGGACTTTCTGGGCCTAGCCTTGAGGTTCAGATCCGCAGACCCGCCGTTTCACAGTCACAGAGTCACAGAATCACACAAACACTTCTATTATTTTTACACTGATTGACCTAGGGCTTAGGCACATAACTTGCTAACTCCTTCATGTCAACTCAACCCATCTTGTTCAGCCATGAGGCTCGGTACCTTTTCTCAGAGCAGCATTTCTTCTACATCTCCTGGCAGATCTAGTGACTCTGGCATCTGTATCTGGCTTCTTTCTGTGCTCTGAAATGTTCCTGAGCTTTCTTAGCCTTGTAGCTGCATCTAGACTTCCTGTTTGCTTTTGACAAGTCAGCTTTTATTAAACTCATAGGTGGAACAAATAATTACATTACCAGCATAATCCCACTAAAGAGGTGGAAAAATTGTTAGACCCAGGGGTAATGGATGACTCCAAGGAAACAGTGTTTTCAAGACACAACATTGATAAATATATATGAGCTCAAAAAAAAAAAAAAACCTGTGGCAGCACACAGAAAACTTATACAAGTTCAAGTTATATAAAATCCAAGTAATAAAATGAGAAAGTGGACACAGTGTCTTACCCCTAACCTCTGAGTGGCAAAGAGAAAATCAGTTTTTTCCAATGAAGTGTCACCTGGGTATATTAACCACTATCCAGGTAGGCCTTATGATCAAAAATATTTGGCCAACACAAAATAGACTCTGTGGAATTTTTTTTTGAAGCGGGGGGGGGGGGTGCTTTGTTTAGTTTTGGCATTTCTTTGTCTTATTATTATTTTTTGTTTGTTTCTGAGAGGGAAATATCCAGAAGTTAATTGGGTAGGAATATAGAAAATACCTTGGAGGAGTTAAGGAGGGATGGAACATGATCAAAATATATAACATATTTTAAAGTTAAAAACAGAAAAAATAGAAGGAAGTTGACATGTAAACACTCTACAGTTTCTTCTTTCTGTACTCTTTAATGATCTGGACCCACCATCTGTTGAGTATGCCAATGAGCTTTATAAATATGGAATAATAAGAAAAGTTATTAAATTCAATAGAAATCACAAGCTACATTTCTACATGTTCTGAGAAAACTGTTGTACTTACACAGATTTAAGGCGACAGACCAACAACTATTACAATATTAATTTTAAATTTTAAATGTTAAGAATTATCCAACTTATTTTTTCCTTGGAAATCTTTTTACAACATATATCAACAGATGGACTTCCAAACCTTTGCTTCCTAGAACATATTTTGAGAAGTCCTGAAGACCAAGAGGCTTCCACTAAGACTAATTTATAATCAAGAAGCAACAAACCAAAAGACCTCACCTGCAATGTTATCCTCATCTTCCTTCTTTTTTTCCATTTGATTTGGCACAGAACCTGAAATAAAACTGCACTATGTGATTTAAACACAATCACAGTGTTTTCTCTAACACTACTATTTCAGCATGATGTAGTTCAGCCTCTCCTTTCCATCCCAAAGCATCTGTCAGAGAAAGAAGCATCATATTTAATTTCCCTTACAACTTGATAATTAACAACCATTGCCCTCAAAATAAGATGCAAGCCATTAAATGGACTCACACCAAGGCACCTGATGGTTTAATTAGTTGTGTATGTAATTTTTGCAGTTAAGATTAATGGCAAAACTATATTTCAATCTACACCATAGAATTCAAAGCTGAATACATATTCTATATGCTTTTAATTTTCATTGGCTAATTCATGTCCCATACACCTGGTTTATTCAGAATTGGAAAATGAATGTCCATCTGGCTCCAGCAGTGGAGCATGAAAGTCTGGAAACAGGTATGCCAATATTGATTCACCAGCTAGGAGAATAATGGAATTTAAATAGAATACATGACTAAGCAATAATAACCTTTGCACAGTGGTGTTTAGCAGTTATTATTCACAAAGATTAAATCTGGGAGATGTTGCTTTTGTTAGCTAAAGGAGATTATGATGTGATAAGAAAATTCATTTTACATATATATCATTTCTCCTTGTTTAACTCTAAACATTAAGTCATATAACATTATTTTAAACTAGGTTTTCAAGATAAAAATACATTGGGCATAATCTCTGCAAAATATGCTTGTATGTATTTACATGTATGTTATTTCAATATGGAGTTTGTAGTACTTAGAGGACACTCAGTAATTGGGAGAAAATACTTTAGCAGAAATACAAGAAGAAAGGTGCTATAGTTGGAAGTTTCTCAGTCCCTCCTAGCTCCAAGATCAAGACAAATCTCTTCTAACTGCAGTCCCAAAGCTGCTTATAAAATATTTAATTCAGAGGCTTAATTTTATAGTAACTGCTGGTCCAGTAGTTCAGGCTTATTGCTATCTAGCTTTTCCTCTTAAATTGACCCATGATTCTATTTATGATTATCCATGTGCCCTGGTACCTTTCCTCACTGCAGCATTCTCTTCTTGCTTCTTCTGTGTCTGACTGGCATCTGCTTTCTCTCTGTCTTCCCTCTTTCCACCATTCTCCTCGTCTGGTTCTTCTGTCTCTACTTCCTGCCTACCTGTTGGCCAATCAGCATTTTATTAAACTAAATACCAGTAACAGTATACAAGAATATTATCCTGCAGCAAGGTGCATATTACACTTTGGAATATTGGAAGTGTAGAACTAACTGAATATTTTGACTTAAAATGGTTTTCAAAACCATCATCATTGAGAAGGACTAAGGTTGGAAAGTTTATTTAGTTTGCAATTAATTTATGATGCCAAGGCTCAGTGATTCATTGAGTTTATCTCTTAGAGGTGATTCTCCACAGAAGGTAGTAAGTGAGTCTCCAAACTTTTTTCTCTATATCACAATGAAACAATCCATGAAGTGAAAGTTATGCACATAGCTTCTCACCTGGAGGAGTTTGTTGAAGAGGTCCAAGTGAGACAAAGGAGAATATGATACTGAAATACAAAACTGCTTTGCCTGTACATAACTTTGACAGGAAGAATCTCAAAACACAGTTTATTATGCAAGTTAAAGGGAATTTTGAAGAGAAAGGCAACTTTTTTATTGTAGCAAGAAAACTAAAAGAGCGTTCCATTGGAACAGAAGAATGTAGACTTTCCAAGATGCTCTTAGTCCAAAACAAGAATTTGTATTTAAGTAATGTGATCAGAATGTCATGCACAGATTACAGAAGGTTTCATTTTAGTTCCCAATCCTTCTTTAACATTGTGTTAAAGAGTTCTAAATCTCCTATAATTGGAGAGTGGTAGTGGCAAATGTAAAGACTGAATTGGAGAACATCATAGCTAAATATGAACTGGATCACATAAGGACAGGATTGAGTAAGGAAATATGATGTCATATAGTAAGATGCATGTCTATGATTCTGTCTCTCATGACAGCCACACAGAACCAACATTTTCATAACTTTGAGTGATATGTTGATAGAAATGTCATTTTTCTCCATAACACTAGGCCTTAGTCATTAGTTATTATGATGATTGAAATCCCAAGAATTAACACCAGAGTAAAAATTGTCATTTTGGTGGTGACGTGACTGGGGACTAAGAAGTTCAAAATGAATAGTTTCAGGGTAGGACTGGCCATCCGGAAAAAAAAAAAAAAAAAAAAAAAAAAGTATGCTTATAAGGTTACAAATTCTAATCTCACCTTAAACTTATGAGAAGGAAAAAGATTCTGGAGGTTGAGTCCAATATAAATTATGAATGATTAAATAAGTTATGTTCATTTTGTGGAATGTCTGTATAAAACCTAAATGATAGAGTTCGGCATGCCTGGTGCTTATGAATATATCCAAACAGTAGAAGGCAAGTTGCCAGTGAAGACTGGGAGAGTACACTCTTTCTTTCCCTATACTTTGCCTTATACATTTCTTTCAACTAGGTATTCCTAACTAAGCCACCTTGGGACCTTGGGACCTCCTGCCTTTGCTGGGCAGGAGATAAAGTGATAAGGAGAAGAGTGAGTGACTGGGAAGGGCAGGAGGGGGAAGGGAATCTGAACAAGGGGATTCATGGATAAAAAATATGACTTTATTCAGAATAAAAAAAGAAAAAACAGCATATTATTTATAACAAACCAGTGATAGTAAGTAGATTTTTTTCCTCAGAGTTTTGTGAGCCCTTTGAACAAATTGTTAAACCCATCGCATAGCTAGTGGGAAAAGCAAGGCCATATGTTTCACTCTGATAAGAAAATCAGGTATATAAATGAGTAAATGGAATATTTATGACTTGTCCAGGAAGATATTACAATGTTTCCAATAATTCTACCTTCTTCTCACTTGACCATGCTTGGGTAGTTCTGGTGGAGCTATGTTCATCATGGACCTAGTGGACAGAAACCATAAGGAAATATATATCTATGAGATGTAATTAAATTGGAGAGCAACCAAATCAGTTTGGAACAGCCTTGTCAGTATCCAATATCCTATTTTTTTAAAAGACACTCCCCATCAGAATGTAAATTAGGCATTCTCCCTGTAATCTACAACCATGTAGGGATGCTTGGATCATGACTCAGGATGGGACTCAAGGATAGGAGGAAAAGAAAGAGTTACCTAGTGTCCTAGTTAGGGATTTTCGTTGGTATAAAGAAACACCTGTGGTGATATTGTTATATATTTAATAAAACCAGTCTGGAAGATCAGAGAACAGATCCATCCACAGCCAATCCAGAAAGGTCAGAGAGTGGTAACTCACACTTTTAATTCCAGCACAGGGAGGGAGTGGAGACCTATGTCTTTAATACCAGCAGATCTGAGTTTGAGGCCAGTTTGGTTTATAGGGGAAGTTCTAGGCTCCCAAGCAGGCAGTGGTGGTGCCATGCCTTTAATCTCATGAATCCACAGATAGAGATCTTTCTGAGTTTCTGTGTGTTCAAGGCCTAACTACCAAATAGTTGTAACTCACACCTTTAATCTTAACCTGGATGTGAAACAACTGAGCAAAGAAGGTATTTAAGGCAGATGTAGGAAGACAGATTATTCCATAGAAGTGACAAGAAATGAGACTGAGGAAGCTGGAAGATAGCTGAGTGAGATTTGACTCTAGTCTGGTTCCTTTCTTTGATATTCCAGTCTTTCACTGATATCTGGCTCTGAGTTTCCTTTAATACAACCAGAATTCTTGCTACAGACACCATGAATGCAGAAACTCTTATAAAAGAAAATATTTAATTGAGGGAGCTTGAGATTTAGTCAATTATTGTCATGGCAGTGTGCAGACAGAGGTGGGAAGCTGAGACTGATACATCTTGAAATCAACTGACTGTCATACTGAGTGAAACTTGAGAAAAAGTCCTCAAAGCCTACACCCCAGCACCTCCCACCTCCCCACCCCCACCGCCATGTAACACACTTCCAATAGAAGGTGTGGCCCATATTAAAAGTGTGCACTCCAGCCTCAAGATCTGGATTAAAGACCTGTGTCATCCAACCTCCTCCAACAAGACCACACTTCCCCCAACAAGACTACATCTTTTAATAGTGTCACTCCCTGAGATTATGGAGGTCAAGTACATTCAAATTATCACTCCTGGTGAGATGAGGAAAAGGTCAAGAATGTGCCAAGTTTGCCATTGGTAACTGAATACCAAAATAATAAAGCCAGATGTTGAGAGAAACTGCTATGAGGTTAGGCTAAACAGTGCAGTCACATAGAGGACCAGAAGAGCAGAAGACTGGGAGCTTTGCCTGTAAAGTCTGAAAGCAGATTATATAGACCATGATTCTCAGAGTATAAACTCTTCAAACACATGCTGACAGAAAGATCAGATTCATGATTAATCTCCTTTTACCTTGCTACCAATGTGGAGTCATCACTTAATCATACATCTAAAGACTAGATTCTGAAAATCATCATGGCATAGAACTGTGTATTTCTTGGGACATCTAAGGCTGATTAGTAAGTACAATGTTTGATACAAATTTTTATTCTTCTGCCTGGTCTTTCCTTGTAAATTCTTCTTTCCTTCACCATCAAGAATTCCAGGCACAAATATCTTCAAGGAGCCGATCACTTGGCAAATTATTATGTACACCTGGGTCAGCATTTTAACCTTTGGTGTTAATTAAGGAACATATGCATACATCATTCTGATTGGTAGCTTTGGGTCAGGAAATCACTGCATTATAATGACTGACATTCAAAAATCTAACATGTAAATTATTTCAATTTGCATTTAAATGTAAATGTGTGTTGCATATTTAAATATATTTACATAATGTATTTCAATATATTTACATTGAAATTCAGCTGGGAGTAAAATCTAAATACATAAGTTGCTGACGTTTTTATTTTCTTGGCTTCCTTCTTTAGCAAAAACTCCATGTTATTGAGAAATAAGGAATTATGTCTGTGAAGGCTGAAGCATATTCACTAGAAAATGTTCTTACTGAGTTCATAGCTCCAACCTGCAAAGATGCAAACATTGCAGTAAGGAATGAGAAACAATTACAATATCAATCATTTTATAATTCATCCTGGAAGCAAAAGGCTCGGAAATGGTACCTGTAACTTTTGGGAACATATTTCACCATTAAACTGATAATTCCTGAGGCAAACACACATTATTAAACTAGACAAGTCATGCCCCATTGAGACAGGTATAGAAATATAACTTGTGTCATTTCAAGTAGGAAAATGGTCATCCACTTGTGAGAATCTTGTTTGCTTTGAAAAAGTACAATTACTACCTCTAGAGATAAGATAATATCAACATGAGACAATGTGTGTCCAACATACACATACACACAAATATACATTTATATGTATGTATATACATATATATACACACATATCTATTGTTGTACTCATGTCTAGGGACCCCCAAAGACCATTAGGGAGCTAGATTTGATGCAAATACATGAGAGTTAGTTTATTGTTTTGGATGCATTCAAATGTACCTGTGTAAAAACCCTTTGCTCTGGCATAGTGGTGAGTTTCAACCACAAACCCAGAAGTGAGAGGGTTTTTAAAGAAAAGCATAAGTGGAGTGCTTGGCATTCCAGGATTGAGCAAAGGGGTATGGGGTACAGCAACCACTAGCTACACATTTGGTGCGAAATTAACTTTGAAAGCCATTGGCTGCCAGGTACATTCCTGAAATTTTTTTTCTTGACTCAGACCCAGGCCTTGCCCTCAGGCATTAAATGCTCTTTTCCTGAAATAGTCTTAAAGTGATAAATCTATGCCTTCACAGTATACCTGTATATATAGAGATGCATATTCACACACACACACACACACACACACACACACACAGAGAGAGAGAGAGAGAGAGAGAGAGAGAGAGAGAGAGAGAGAGAGGCACATCTTTGTCTATCTAGTTTTCTGTTGGAGGAACAAAATGAAAAGCAAATGTAACTGGACAGAGAGCAGTTGATAGAACGGAACTGAGTTTTCACTGATTTAATCAAAACATTATCTTATGAGCTTTGTTTCCCTTTCAGAAAGAGAGTGGGCTAAATAATTTAGGTTATAAACAATTGCTATTTTTCTTTTCTCCTGTTTCTACTTCTAATGAGGACTATAAAACATACAGTGGTATATGCCTCCTACATAAACTCAGTAATACTTCATTGTAATTTTCTCAGAACAGTTTTTCAAACAATACACATCTACCTCTGAAGCAGGTGACATGGGGGCCTCCTGGTAGGATCTGTAAAGTGGGTAATTACACAGCCCCACAGCATCATGTCACCTGGTGCATAGCACTTCTGAGGTAGAATCACTCACTTCTTCATATAATTGTCTGACTTCACCTAGGTTTTCAGAAAATCCCTTGATGCTTAAGGTCAGAAAGGGCCATGCTTTAAAACAAACTACTCACCTTAACTGAGACAGGCATATGGTTTAAGTTTTCTGTGCCTTGGTGTTCTCCTATTAAAAACAGAAAAAAAAAAATTATATCAGCTGAATAGAGAGGATTAAATTCCCCTAAATTGTTAAAGATTATTATATCAAATTGTAGCAATTATCATATTATTAAGATAAAATGTATGTAAATTTTGGTGTATAAAATACAAGCTCCCTTCTTGATTGCTATCAGTTTTGAAGTTGTATTCACTGTTACAATAATAGTGTGTTGAAGGGCTGCAATCAGGATGTTAAACAAAAATTAGGAAAACAAACACAGAAAAGGAAACATAAGCCAGAGTTTACTTATTTTCAAGGTTTCCCAATAAGTAAGTATGTAAACAAATAATCTTCATTTCTCTTTCAAATCCATTCCTTTGGATTAGTAGCTGTTATGCTGAAATTACAATTAAAAAATCCCCTGTAATTCTGACTTTAGTTAGATGCAGTCTTCCGGACAGAATCTACTTTGTTTACTTCAAATATTACTTAAAAGGGGGAAAATATGTTTTTTAAAAAAATAATCAAATAAATACAGCATTTTTATTCAAATAAATGTGCCCAAACCAGGTAAATTCATGTGATGTATATTCTTAAATGCTTTCAATATTTATGCAGATTTTCAACATTTGTATCAACATTTTGTCTAGTCTTTTTAATAACTAAGTTCTAACTTTGCCAAGTAACAATCATTATATTTTAGTTTGATGGGAGTCCTTGATGCTAAATATCCCATATTAATGTACTTATTAAAAAATATTGTAGTCCTGAAGGCTCTGTCAAATTTAGTCTTTAAAAAGAAGAAATCTCCAGAGGCCAGGCCAGTGTCCTGAACCCCAGGCAGAACTGTCCCCAATCTCACCTGTGCTGGCCCACCATAACTCCTACAGTTTCTTTATTCTCTTCCCACATTCCAGCTCACAACTCCAGCAAAAGCCTCCTAACCAATTAGAGGCCAGGCCAAGCCCCTGAAAATGAGCTAAGTCAATACCTCCCTCCTCCCAGAATAACCACAATGGCCCTTTCTCTCCTCCTCACCATGTACTTGCCCACATCTCTAGTGGAAGCCTCCTCCTATACCATAGGTCAAGCTAGCTCCCTGAAAACTCTTAAATCAACCCTGCAGCTCTACCTCTGCTTGCTCATTATAATCCCAACCACCCCTCCTCTCCTTGTCATCATACCCTGATCCACACCTCTAGCGAAAGTCAGTCTACCAGAGGCCAAGCCAGCATCCTGAACCAAAGGGCCCAGGCAAACTCACTGAAGACCAGGGAGAAACTTTATACTCCCACAAGAACTCAGGCCAGCATCTTGAAACTCAGAGGACTCCTGCCCAGATCAGAGATCATACATGTCACCAGAACTCCAGCCCCTTATTTGGCAGCAACCCTCTACTTGACCAGAGGCCATCCAGGTCATAAAAAGTCCAGCCCTCAACTCAGGTGGATGTGCTATACTTAACCATAGGGTACTCAGGCCAGAAGAACAGAGAGGAAATAGAAACCAAGAAAGAAAACACCCATCCAACAAAGACAAACCCAAATCAGCACCTAGATATATATCACACCTAATCTAGATGCCTAAACATCAGTTTAAATATACAATCAACAACAATCAGGACAATATGACACCACCATATCCCAGACATCCCACAACAGCAAGCCCTGAATATTCCAACACATCTGAAGCACAAGAAAACAACCTTAAAACAAAATTTATAATGACAATAGAGGTTCTTAAACAAGAAATGAATAGATCCCTTAAAGAAATCTAGGAAAAGACAATAAAACAATTGGAGAAAATTAATAAATGCCTTAGAGAATGTGAAGAAAGCCAAAAACAAACAAACAAATAAACAGAAAATAGCGGTTGAAGGAAATGAAAAAAAAAAAAATGCTCAAGACCTGAAAATTTAAATAGAACCAATAAAGAAAACAACAAAACAAAACTGAGAGAATTCTAGAAATAGAAAATATAGGTAACAGGAATTATGAATACAAGATGTCACCAACACAATAAAGATGGCTGGGAGAATCTTACGCACTGAAGACAGGATAGAAGAAATAGATACCTCAATCAAAGTAAATGTTAAATCTAAAACTTTTCTGACATAAAACATCTAAGAAAGCTAGGACACTAGGAAAAGACCAAACCTAGTACAAATAGGAGAAGAATCCCAACTCAATGGCACAGAAAATATATTTAATAAAATCATAGAAGAAGGTTTTTCTAACCTAAAGGAGGGCATGCCTACAAAAGTACTAGAACCTCACAAAAGAGCAAGCAGATTGGGCCAGAAAAAAAATTCTGCTCACTACATAACCAAAACACTAAACACATAGAACTAAGAAAGAATATTGAAAGCTGCAAAAGAAAAGACCAAGTAACATATAAAGGCAGACCTAATAGAGTTATTACTGACTTCTCAATGGAGATTTTAAAAGCTTGAAGGGCCCGTATAGATATGTTGCATACTGTTAAGAGACTGCTGATGTCAAACAAGTGTACAGCCTGTATGACAAGAACTTCAAGTCTTTAAAGAAAGAAATAAGAAAGATATAAGTCTTTGAAGACAGATAAAAGAAAAGGAAAAGATCTCCCATTCTCATGGATTGGTAGAATTAACACAGTAAAAATGGCAATCATACCAAAAGCAATCTACAGTTTCAAAGCAATCATCATCAAAATCTCAACACAATTCTGACCTTGAAAGAACAATACTCAACCTCATATGTATAAACAAACAAACAAAATCAGGATATCTAAAACAATTCTGTACAATAAAAGAACTTCCAGAGATTTCATTATTTCAATTTCAAGTGCTACTACAGAGATATAGTAACTGAAGCAACAAACAAAAACACAAGGTATTGGCATGAAAACAGGTGGGTAGATCAACAGAATTGAAGTGAAGGCCCAGACATAAATACTCACACCTATGGACATCTAATTTTTGACAAAGAAGCTGAAATTATACAATGGAAAACAAAAGTATCTTCAACAAATGATGTTAGTCTAGATGGATATTGGCATTTAGAATAACACAGACAGATACATATCTTTCACTCTGCACAAAACTCAAGTCCAAGTTACTCAAAAACCTCAACATAAATTCAGATACACTGAACCTGATGGAAGAGTAAGTGAGAAATAGCCTTGAATGCACTGGCATAGGAGATACCTTTCTGAACAGAACACAGACCTAAGCATAGGGATAGCACAGGGACTAAGACTAAAAATCAATAAATGGGGCCTAATGAAACTGAAATTGCAATCTTAGCGATTTTTCTGAAATCCAAAATGAAATATGATGTCAGTTTTCTTAAATAAGACTTACCTGTTAAAATTTCTATCTGTATTTAACTTAATGTTGCTTAACAGCCACTTATAACTATTCTTAATTTTGACATAATTCAGAAATATTTTCATTCTAATCAAGAAACTCATAGATAAAAATACCTAAGAACAATGGAGTGAAATCATTGTCATAACTAAATATTTCACTTTAATTTATTGGCAAAATACTTGGGCTGTTCTTACCATTTTCCAAATTTAACAGAAGTTTCAGTTTCCATGTTACCTCACTAAATTTTTAAGCAACGTACTAAAAAGAGCTTCTGATAGGACTATAGCTCAAAATTAATGTCATGTACAGAAGCAGTTATTCAGACTATGTGCAGTATAATAATATATTGTTTCTGTAAACTCTCATGACAGACACTATTCAATAAATCAATAATTAAATAATGAAAAATATATGTTCTTTTATACTGTCTTATGCAATATGAATAGTTAGTTTTTTCTTGTAACCAGAATCTTTTTCACATTTATCATGAGAATATAAAAGGTAATCAACAAATAGTTACAAGTAGATGATAAGAATTGGAAAGATAAAGAAGAAAAAAAAGAGTAAAAAATGAAAAAAAATAAATAGTAATATAAAAAGGGGAAACACAAAAAGGGGATTTCATATAATGCCAAATAAATTTATAATGTCATAGACCCTTTAAGAACTATGTAATTTCTATTCTTGGCTTCTACTTCACAATAAAGGAAAGATCTGTATAGAAAATTAAAAATGAAGATTATGTGATCATTTGATCATTAAAATTTAGAAATGAAGCTTTAAATATATTGGCAATTAAACAGATATGCTTAAATTCAGAATTCATTTCTTATGATTGACTCTTCTCAAATAGATTTCTTTTTTCTTATTTTTTCTTTTTGTTTTGTTTTTAATTTTAATTTAAAAGTTTTTGTTTAATATGACATCCTCTGTTTTCCCTTTCTCTCCTCTTCCCAGTCATCCACCAGCTTCCCACTCATCCCATCCTCCCACTCATTTCTCAGAGATAGTAAAGAATCTCAGGGTGAATCTATAAAGTATGGTTTACCTAATTGAAGCAGGATTTTAGAGGTTTAGACCCCTCACTCCAGTATCAAGGAGGCTGAAAAAAGTATTCCTTTTTAAGAAATGGATCTATTTTTGATTGTGAACCCAGACTTTAAAGGCTGAGCCATCTCTGACAAGGCACTAGGGTCACCAACAAGAACTTAACAGGATGTTTCTGCCTAGGTCTTCAACCAAAGTGAAGGTGTTGCCTAGACAAGACTTCCCCTATAATCAATTGCATAGCCACCCTAAGTACCATCACAGAACTTACATTAAAAAATGAATAGAAGTAGAAGCAGGGATACATGCATGGCTAAACACTGGGCTGAATTCCTGGTCCAGCTGAGAGCAAGGAAGAAGGGTCTATATGAGCAGGGGGATAGGGCTTATGAGGAAAACTCCCTAAGTGATGACTGGCTGGAGCTGTGGAGAGCTCACTGAATAAAGAACAATCACTGGAAAACTTTCAAGAAAGGGAACTAGGACCTCCAAGGATAGGCAGCTGGGCAGTATGTGGAGCCTTGAGGGGAGAGATTAGACTATGTTTCTATGTGTGGCCTGGCACTTTGGAGCCCATTCTCCCCAGAGAGACACCTAACCCAGTCATGACATTAGGGTGAGAAGATTGGACCTGCCTGGAGTAGATGCTGAGGTGTGGGAAGGGAGGGAGAGCAAAGGGATACATGGGAGAAAAAGGACTTCATTTTCTAAAAAAAAAAAAATCCTCTTTATTAAAAAAAGAATATGGAATTTAAGATATTTGAATAACATAGGTTCTTATTATTTTTATGACAATGGGACATCTGCTCCTGGTGGCATCAGAGAAGATGATGGACATCAAAGAAACTCTTCTATATGGAGTTAACCTTCTTTGTGACAAGTTAGACACTAGGCAAGAAAGTACTCTTGCCTTGACTGATGACAGCATGATATTCTTAATGGACAAGCAGAAGACACACACACACACACACACACAAAAAAAAATTGCCAAACCTTGCTAAGACTAGGTAGGAAGGTCTTTGAGAATACCCTACTTCACAAAGAAGCTTGTCAGATATGCTAGGCCGAAGATGGATGCCTCAACAACACGTATGAACCTTAGGTGACTGTCCAGGCAGCCAGCTATTTCATTTCATTTCTTACATTTTTTGGAAGTTGCTTGCTTGCCCCTGCTTAAAAAAAATGGATCTAAAAAGCTAGTTTATGTACTAGGAATAAATTCTGATCCCAATGTCAGAGGTGCTACAAACTGCCCATACCATTTGACTGTTATCCACATTCAGAGGGCGTAGTTCAGTCCCATGCAGGTTCCCCATCTGTCAATCCAGGGTCAGTGAGCTTCCAATAGCTTGGATCAGCTATCTCTGATCTTGACCCTTTTGCTCATATATCCTCTCCTTCATCTCTTTGACTAGACTCAGTGCTGAGCTGTTGATCTCTCCATCTGCTTCCATCAGTTGCTGGATGAAGGTTTTATGACAATTAGTGTAGTCATCAATTTTATTACAGGGGAAACCCAGTTTAGGGACCCGCTCGACTATTGCTTAGAGTCTTAGCTGGGGTCATGTTTGTGGATTCCTGGGACTCTCCCTAGTACCAGGTTTCTCCCTAACTCCCAAATGGCTCCTTCTATCAAGGTGACTGTTTTATTGATCTCCATCTCTGTCCTTCTCCCAGCTCAACCATCCTATTCCTTCATGTTCTCTTCCTACTTTCTCTTATCCCCTCCCATTCATGGTTCCAATAAGATACCATCTAATACATGTCAGAATGGCTAAGATCAAAAAGACTAATGAAGCCTATGCTTGAGGGAATATGGAATAATGGGAACATACCTCCATTACTGGTGGGAATGTAAATTTGTGCAGTCACTTTGGAAATCAGTATGGCAGTTTGTCAGAAAACTGGGAATCAATCTACCTAATGATCCAGCAGTAGCACTCTTGAGTATATACCCAAAGACATTTTTTTCAATTATGTTTATAGCAGCATTATTTGTAATAGCCAGAACCTGAAAACAATCTAATTGCCCCACAGCAAAAGAATAGATTTTTTTAAATGTGGTACACAATGGAGTACTACTAAGCAGGAAAAAACAATAATGACATCTTGAAATTTGTAGGCAAATGGATGGAACTAGAAAAAAAATATTTTGAGTGAGGCAACACAGATCCAGAAAGACAAACATGTTATGTACTCACTCATAAATGGATTTTAGACATAAAGCAAAAGATAACCAGGCTACAATTCACAACCTCTGAGCATGTAGGTAACAAGTAGGAACCTAAGAGAGACACCCATGTATTCCCCAGGGAAGGGAAAATAAATAAGATCTCTTCATATCAATTTTAATTAGGAAAATAAAAAGGACAATGGATGCTTGAATGTGCTCTTCTGTGTATCAGATAAAATGCATTTAACAAAGTCAAATGAGCATGTGGTCAAACAAGAAAAAATGAAATCTAAGAGAAGTAAAAAAGATGCGAGTCAGGTGCATTTTCAGTTTTTTTCCTAATTCATTTCTGTAATGGACATAGATGAGGTAAATGAAAAAAAATGCTGATGGTAGAGTTCTTAGATTTTACAAATGATCACTAAATTAGATCAAAGTTCTTGAAAACACAGTAGGCAAATTGAAGGAATCCTGATAGGTTGAAGACGAAATGGGGAAGAGTGTGATGGAAAGGGACTGTGGACATGAGAGAGCAAGAACATCTACCCCACATGGCACTTGAGTTTCAGTAAAATTGGGAAAGATCATACCTCAACATGTAATTTCATTAATCATAATTCATACATTATCCATCAAGCTCTTATGTGCTCTGTAGGATGGAACTAAGCACACAGTCTAGGCTGCCTCTCTCACCTTCTTGAAGGCTTGGGCCTGCATGTTGAATGGAGGCAATGATCTGATACTCTAGAACATCACCTGGGAGGTAAAAACAGTTTTCAAACAAAGAAGGGTAAATCCTGATAGAGGACAATGAACAGCAGCAACTACAGCAGGCAGGATTTGGTACTAGATTCTTTTGCATACTAGGTACTCCAGGGATGGAAAGTCAAACAAAAGAAATCCTATTATATACCTCTCACTGAAACTAAGTAGAAAAGCAGAGGAAGAAATAGAATGAATTATCTTAAAACTATTCACCCAAATTTATGTGTTGGAAATTTAATTTCCAATGTCAGTGTTGGGAGATTGGGCACAATTTATCCATGACAGAGAGTAGTTATCAGTGAACTGTATAGGTATCAATTAACTAGTTGCTCAATTGCTTAATAACAGTCCATCAATTGTCAAGTCCAATGATATATCATGCCATCAAATGCAAATATTCCTAAATTCTACTCAGAGAAAATGTTATACTCAAGAAATTAAAAATACTTGAACATTATAAGAATAAAAATAGCTTAGATTAGAAAAATAACCAGTCTTCTACTTTAAAATTTGTGAAGTAGCATTCAATGCTCAAATAAAGTAGAAAATGCCTCTACATGTATATCTACATAGAGATTTTTGTTTTTCAAGGCAGGGTTTCTCTGTGTAACAGCCCTAAATGTCCTGGTACTAGCTCTGTAGACCAGGCTAGCCTTGAACACACAGAGATCTGCTTGCCTCTGCCTCCCAAGTGCTGGGATTAAAGATGTACACCACACCACCTGACCTATTTTTAAATATTTTTAATAAAATAGACAAGGAGTTGTTTTATGTACAATAATACCAGTCTTTATATTATTTGTTTACAAATAATTTAATTTTCCTCCTCAATTTTTCTATAAACGTCATCACTAATTATAAAACATATATTAATTACTCAATACTGTACCTTTAAGCAATAGCAATTCTTAGTTAAAAATCCTTACAGTTACTTTCACCTCATTAATCCCACTCCTATTGGCAACTTGATGTCATCTTTCCTATTTTAATCTCAAAAATTCTTCCTTGGCATGGTATTGACATCTCTTTTGAAAAGATTTATCTTAATTTAGTAAAAGGCAGCTGTCAGGATAACAAACATCATGATAAAGTTTTGAAATTATAAATCGTGTTTTATGTATTACATTTTTATGGAATATATAAGCCATTCATAAGACCTTATTTTCACTTTTAGATTTAATTTATAAAGGTCAATTGTTGTTTTTCTTAATTGCCATTATTAGTTTAAAAAATAAACTGACTTATTTTCCTAAAGATTGGAAAAACAATATCCACTGTAAAATAAATTTCTGCTACATGTCCAAGCTGCAAACCACAAATAACCACTGAACAGCTTGGAATCTGGAACACCTTGGAGCAGCACCTTGGAGCCCACTCCCTCCAAAGGAACAGCTGACCCAGTCTTGATGTTAGGATGAGGAAAGCAGATCTGCTGGGAGTGGATGCTGAGCTAAGTCACATTGGGACCTGGGACCTTCTGCCCTTGCTGGGGAAGAGATAAGGAGATGGGAAGAAGAGAGAGTGACTGGAAGGGAAGGAAGGGGGAAGGGAGTTTGAACAAGGGGATACATGGATAAAAATATGACTTTATTCATAATATGTTTAAAAATGACAAAAAAGAATCATAATTACTACACAGGAAAAATAAATCTGGTTTGAAGAAAAGCAAAACTTGGATGTCAGAGTATGACTAAATGAGAGTTGAAAAATATGGAGGAGCAATCTATGATTATAATAATGGAATAAGGTAAAAAGCTTTGCATTGTAATGTTTGATTTTTCTAAGATAAACTTTACAGAATGCCCCAAAGAGAAAATACCACTTCAAGCATGATGAATCAGAACTAATGCATAATTCTGTAATTATGTCTAACTGGGTAAAATGGAAGCATTGCCCAAACACAAAAATATCTGACACCTCTCTCCACTCCTATAAACTCCTACAGCTCCTTTAACAACTATTTCTTCAGTGCTTCACCCTCTATTCTGTGTACATGTGTACACCCCATCATAACCAGGCAGTGGTGGTACACACTCCTTTAATCACAGCACAAAAGAGGCAGAGCTCAGAGCCAGCCTGGTCTACAAAGTGAGTTTCACAACAGTCAGGGATGCACAGAAGAAATCCTTTCTCAAACAAACAAAATAAAGATACACTGTCATAAGCCTTTGTATCCCAGTGGAGTTAGTGCAGAAGTGTACAGGTGGAGTGGCCAGGAGGCATGGGGAACATTTTTAAGGAATGAGACAAAAATCAGAAGTCAGTCAGAGCTGGGGAGCCATAGATGGACGAGTAGGATGTGAAGGTGTGTAGACACCTTGGAGGGATAGAATATATGTGACAAATAACACTATGTCTTCCAGTTGCCATGGAAGTGATAGGCAAATTTTTAAAAAAAGAACTGTTGCTGAAAACTGCAATCTTTAAGGTGTCCTTGACACTATGATGTGTATTAACTTTGTTTAGTCATGGCAAAAGTCTTAAATGTGAGAATTGTATTTTGGACAAATGAAAATTAACTTTGGATCAAGTTATGTGGCTTAAGAATAGTGCATATTTAAAAGCACATTTACCTACCCAGCAACTAAAAAAGAATTGGCAATTTGAAAACATTAGCATTTCTGCTCTGCATCCTGTTTTTTAAGTACCAGTTGACATAGCACATCAATGTGAGAAATCAGGATTTATTTCACACTCTTCCCTGTGGTGCTATGAAGTAGGTGAGGAACACCATAGCCGCTGTAGGTACTGAATGTGTATGAAGCCCAGCACACACCATGTAATGGATTCTCAACTAACATTTCTCCATCGTTCTTTGTGTACCCGCTTCACTTATGAGCTAACTTGCAGTTTAAATCGGAGCTCGATAAAGAAACGTCAAACACAAAGTTTGACAAAGAAAAGAATGCCTTTTCTCCCAAAGAACAAATATTCAATTACCAAGGCACGACTCCCTGACGTCTTTACTCAAAGTAGATCTCAAGAACTACTGTAGGGTGTGTTGGGATCGTGGCATCTTTCGTTAAAAAGAGGGCTATCAAAACAGCCAGACTTTACAACAATATCTCAGTAAAATCCAAGAGATAAGTCAGAAGTTTATTCTGATACTTTCCTGTGCCCTGAGGTGTGAAACAGTGGTGGGTTTCTTTTCCAAATCTGTAAGCTATACTGTGAGAGGAAATGTGCAGGCATGCTTCCACCCACGAACAGAACTTTCAGGACTCACCTCGCAGACAAGCCTGGATCTCTGTTGCCCTCTGTTGTCCATCTGTAAGGAATTAATTGGCCCAATACTACTTAAAAGGGTGATGAAATAAGGCTGGTATCTGTCTCATCAGATTTAAACAAATGACTTTCGTCAGTAAATTCCTTAAAGAATCATTATTGTAAACCAGCACAAGTTTTAGTGTGACAGAACTATATTTTAATATGGATGTTTATCCTTTACTGTTTTGTTACTAATGAAGTTTCATTCATCCTAAGACTATTTCCTTCATCCCATAATATTTGATATATTTTTCGTTTGATACTAATAAAATTTATTTTATTTTGAATTACTTTTCAAGGACTCAAACATCATTCAATAATATGTTGCTTAACCTCTAGAAGATTATGTGTATTCTGGAATTTATTGCTTTTAATTTGTAGTCTCATTATACTGTGCTAAAATAGAACACAAAAGATTATTTTAATCTTCCTGTATTTTTATGCCTGCTTTATGACTTATAACATGTTTTACAAATATTTTCATGGACTGCTAAAAAGGTTTGTTTTATTATTTTGGATATAATGTAATGTTCTTAAGTTCACTTTTATTTATGATATTTAATTCTGATATTTATGACTATTTGTATTATGACATGTAAATTGGTAAGAATTAATACTAAAAGGTATGTATTATTTCCTGTCTCTTTTGTGGATTGTGTGTGTGTGTGTGTGTGTGTGTGTGTGTGTGTGTGAGTGTGTGCATTTCCTCTTTCTCTCTTGTTTATATTCTACCTGGGTTATTCTTTGCTATGACCTCATGGATTAATTTATTTTGCTTTTTTCCCCCTTAAATCCAAAAGATTACTTCAGTATTTTCTTAAGATATGTCTTGTTGATTATAAATTTTTTGATCTATTTTTAATCTTGTAGTGTTTATGTTTTTCCTTAAATTATAACAGGCAACTTTGTTTTGTACAACTATCCCAAGTTCATAATTGTTGTCTTTCACAATTTGAAATATATCATTTAAGAACCTAATGGCTTTTAATGTTTCAGTTGACTGGTCTGCTATTATTCTGATAAGCTGGCCTTTATGAAAGGCTATCTCTTTCTGCTTTTAATGTATTTTCTTTGTTCTATTTGTTTTGTATATTTAATCTTTTATTACATTGTGCTGAGAAGAAGATTTTTCTTGGCTTTGTTTTCTGTTTTAAATGTCTTTTGTATGTCTAGTGAAACCTTTTTTCTAATTCTGAGAAATTTTCTGTTTTATTCTAAACTCAGATTCTGAACATTCTGTGAGAAGGGAAGTCACAGAAGGAAGAAAGATGACTTGTCTTCAGTATCCACTGACATCCAAGTATGTGGTCCTTGACTTCCCCCAGAGGAGCGGGAGTACCTGCATCTGCGTAGTGGACTCTCCATAAGGATATGGTGTTGAAGAACTACAGTGACCTAGTATCTGTAGGGTTTACTATGTCTAGCTCAGCTCTTGTCATTTGTATTAAGCCAAAGTGTCCTGGATTATGAAAGGAAAGCAGAGACTATAGTCTCAAAAACCCCTTCTCATTACATTACAGCCAATGACTTTTTCATGTAATCATACAAAATAATTCCTTCCAGTAACCTATCTCAGGGGTAATTGGAAGCAGTGGTCTAATAAATGTGCATATGAGAAAAGACGGAGAACATAGGTCTGTGTATACAGAGCACAGAGTTTGTGAGAGTGGAAATAACCAGTGCACAGAAATGCATCAAGATATTCTTGCAAAAGTTAATCAAGAATACCTAACAGAAGAATGTGTACTTTATATCTGGTACTTTTGAGGAATTTGAGATTTCTGTAGAAAAGAAGTTACAACTAATTAATTCTAAAACAAAGCTCTAATTTTAAGGGAAAAATGAATGCTTCTTTTAGTGATGGAACCACGGATAGACTACATGAAACTAACTCATTTGTGGATCACTTCATTGCAGCAGATTTTGTATGAATTGCCGTCTTGTTATCTTTTCAGTTTGCCTCCTCCTGACCATCCTGACACTGACTTGTTTGATAGAGCTTCATAGGATCAGGGAAAAGCAGTGGCTAAACCCATTTTCCTAACTCCTACAGGGAATGCAATGAGAAGGACTCACTATAGGTTGCTTGCATCATTCCACCATAAAATACAATGCAAGACTGGTAATATGACACAGCTTTGTTCAGTGTCTCTTAGTGAGTTATTTACATCATAAGTTAAATAAATTATGGCAACAACCAAGGATACAACAACAGATAAGTATAAGAATTCTGTTCTAGCCCCTGAAGCCATGCACCACCCTGAATTCTGATGTCAAGCTCCATTTAAGAAGAATTCCCAGCTTCAGACTTACTCTCTTACTCTCTTTTTTTTCTTTTCTTTTGCTGGAGTAGTGGCTCTCATCCCCTCCCTCCTCCTCCTCCTCCTCCTCCTCCTCCTCCTCCTCCTCCTCCTTCTCTCTCTCTCTCTCTCTCTCTATATATATATATATATATATATACACATATGCATATATGTGTGTATATCTTCTCTTTTCTTTACATTATAAAGGTCTTTTTATGTAGACCTCACCTAAGTGTTCTGCCATGTTGCCACCTGCTACCACTTTCCACTGCACCCATGGGGCATGAGATCTCTACCTATAGCCTTCTATCAGTCACCCTGGGTAAAATAGTATTATATCAGATTAGATTACAGCAAAAAGTAGGTAAAAAATGTAGTTTGTACATAAAATGAAATAAGTTTTAGCTATCAAGGTGAATGAAGTCATGTCATTTGCAGGAAAATGGCTGTATGTGAATAGAGATTGCCACATTAAGTTGATTGCAGAAATATGACCATTGTGTGGTTGCTCATACTCAGAATTCTAAATATATGGATACATAAAATCATATACTATCATTTACAAATGAATAAAAAGTAGAAATACTGTTGCTTAAGGAAACAGAGGGGCCAACAGGAGGGGAAAGTAATAAGAAAGGAGATACAAAGTTCCCCTCTCCTTTATGCTCAACAGAATCACAGTTTAGCATTCTACAGTGTGCAAGTTGTACTGTATTACTCTTAACCCTGATCTGAGTTTACTGAAATCAAACTCAATCATAAATCTATAGAGTGTGAGCACCAGAACTAAGGCATTTGTTCTTTATTCCTGAAAATCTAGCAGCAATTTACACCTCTCAGGACCCTATAGCTCCTTCAGCACTACTGCTCCTTGCCTGAAAAACATGTTTCAGATGTTAAAGAAATCTATTAAAATTTTATAAAATCTATAAAATCTGGTATAAATTATTCATGTAGTTATACACTGAATTAAAATAATTACTTCTGGAAATATCTTTCTGCAAGAATCAGATGTGGCTTCAAGCACAATATCTCCTCTCAGTCTCTCCCATTGTTTCAAATTACTATCATCTCAGACAGTTGAAGATAAATCCAGAAATAGCTTATATAAAAGTGTTAGATGTAAGTCAGATGAGCTGCTTAAACACAAATAATGGTCAGATTTTAACCTGAACACAAACACCATATAGATGTATTCAGACTCTCTGAATAGAAGTGAAAGGCATTTAAAAGAATGACTCTATCTTCTATAAATACCTTTAACTGCCTGCCCATTCTTGGAGTCCCACTTTGAAATCAATTCTGTGTGAAGGTTAAAGGCCTTTGCTGTTTCTCTATTCTGTCATAGTACAAATCCCAGCAAGTCCATTTATGTGCTCAATGATTTGGGACAAATTACCAACTGCTTCCTCTCTCAGTTTTTATAATGTTGGAGAATTTAAATGAAAATTCTCCAAATCTTTTATTATGCAATGAGATTTAAGGATATAAAGCAATACAAAACAAAAGTACACAAAGCCCCCAGCATGGCAGTTGATACAGTGATTTGAAAAATTGCAACTGTCACTAGAGTCATCATCCTCATCCTCAAATTAAAGAGACAGGATGCAGAAGAATTGGGGCTAAACTTAGAAGAACAGGAAAATTCATAGTCATAACAAACTCTGAGTATGTGTTGTGCTTACAATCTTTATTGTCTTCATGGTGTACTGGAGTTACTAACATTTCTGTATCAAAGTTGTTGTAAGAGTTAAAGTAATCTATTTTAAGTGCTCAGCATGAGTACTTTATACTGGCTAACACATTCTTCTTAGGTCTGTGAATGACTGCTCAATATCTGGGCATACAAATGCATGAACATGCCACTTGGAGGGTCAATAGGGCTTATTGAAACCTATTTCCAAACAATCCACGGTCCTCTAAGCACTTTGATGCTTTGACAAAGACTCCTATTGATTGCTTCTTGGATATCTTAGGTGTGTTGTCTCAACACTTCCTGAAGTACAAAAGCCAAACAAGATTTTGAAGCATGTTTTGTCCTTAACAATGTTTCCCTGCCTGTAAATCATTGGCAGAGACCTAAGTAGACCATTATTCAACAATTCTCTGTAGTTTGTCTTTTGAGTTAGAAATTTCTTGTAACAATCTACTATGGTTCACAATAGGTTTGAAGCTTTTTCACCAAAATCGCATGTGCTGTAAGCTTGTCCATAGGTTGGAGATGTTGAGAAATGGTGGGCTCACCAAAAAGAAAGGTTTGGTGGGGGGGTGCCAAGCTCTGCAAGGGTTAATGTATTGTCCTGACACCTAAGTGATTTCCAAGAAAGCAAGCTGTTTTGAAGCGTGGATCTCGCTGCTGAGTTATACAAACTCCCAGGTTCCCCAGTGAACCCTTTCCAAACACAGTCCCACTAATTTTATGATGGGTGTCCAAAAGCCCTCAGCAGAGGCAAAACCATCTGTGACTTTCAGCCCTCCAAAGTAAAATACAGATAGATTGTCTTCATCTAGTAGTCAGCAGCAGGGGTTTTTCACAGCTACAGAAACCGTGTTAAGATTATCATAAAAGACCAAAACAATTAACTTCAAAAATACTTATAAATTAAGCTTACTAATTCACTGATTTTATTTTTTAAGCATATATAATTTAGTGTTTATTTTAACCTTTAAATACAGAATGTCCTAAGGAGCCTGTGACTCACTTCTTTACAAAAGAAGAGAGTCCTGGTATGAAGTTTGTGATACTCCTGTTCCTTTCAAAGCTGGGCTACAATAGTGTAAAACAGAGAGCTGGTGACAATAAATGAAACACTGCTGTTTTTATACATGTAACTTTATCTGCATTTGACAAGAGAATGTTTCTATGGCAGAAAATGTGTTTTAAAGATAAGAGGTACTTGTATGTTTTTCACACTAATTTATGGCAAAAGACATTTTTCACATATTTAACCTTCACAAACTTTCTTTTTTTTATCAAAATCATATACAAGATGTTTGCACAAATGTAAGTTTTAAAAGTCCTATGGGCAGAGGTCAGTGAGAGTGTCTGTGCTGAGCATAGTCAAGACTCTATGTCCAGGATATAATTAGAAAAGAAGAGAAGAAAGGAGAATGAAAAAGTAATGAGTTAAGACAAGCAGCCCCAATGATTTGGAAGTAAAATAAATCAATATATAAGCAATCTATGTCAACAAATAAGGTTAAAGAAAAGAAACTGAGGTGGCAAATGGAAAGTTTAAGACAAAACCCCATTTTTTTTTTGCATTCAACTAATGTTTGTCTAACTGACTCCTTGTAAAATTGCCATTCTACTGGAGAACCATTGCTATGTTCTTTTCTGTACATGACAGGATGTTCTACACCCAAGGATATTTTCTCTTTTGTCTTCTGGTGAGATCTTGGGATGATATTATCTACTCCTAATTTTTTCTCACAATTTGAAATCTACCCAGCTTTGCTAACAGATCTTACAGACTATTCTCAATAGTCATTTCTCAACCTGTCGTAATTCAACAAGAAACAGAGAAGTTGCCAAGAATTTTCTTTACATTTGGAAAGATTTCAGCATTGGAAAAGGTTTAGCAGCTGGTGTTAACAAGACAAAATTAAATTAACTCAAGGAAACTGATTATATTCAATAAAAATGGAGACACAATAGCAGCAGTTGCTCTCCTTACTGAATTAATATAATTTTCAAAATATGTTTCATTGTTTGTTTTGTTTTGCTATTTTCACAACACCATGTTCAACTAGAAAACTGCTATTCTTAGTTTCTCAAATAAAATAAACATCAGGAATATAAGTTTTAGAATTAGGATTCCTCTAAGTTAGAAATCTGTTTATGTTTGTACTTCCTCACACTCAAAGTGTTCTTTGATGTATGTGGCATATGGTGCTTGTCAGGGAGGAAACAGGAGTCATTCGATAGTATTTTCATCATTCCAGGTGCCATGTAATCCAGTTAATGATATTTCAGCAACATGTACAAACATTACTGTACACTCATTCTGAAAGGAAATTTCATGTATTTTTCTTCAAGACCATGATGTATACTCTAAAATTAATAGGTTATTTAAAATTCTTGAAGTGAAAACATTTTTCTCATTCATTATATACTCAAAATAGTACATCATAAAATAATTTATATAAGAAACCTGTCCAATGTCTTTGAAAAGATAAATGAACTAAACATAATAGAAATAAAATTTATAGAAATCAGTTATATGAATAGAGCTTGTTAGGTCAAAGTAGATGTCTAATCACTATGGAAATATACTTAGAGCCAGTTTCTCAATCTCCCCCTCAACACATACTTTAGATTAATCTTTGAATTACCCAGTCTCCATAACAAATGTTACCAAAATGTGGTAATCTGAAATGACATTAAAAAATTATTTTTCCCCACAATTTTACTATTTGGGAAAGTTTGGTGCTGGCAGCTCTTTGATATTTCCATCAGGCTCCCCCAGGGCAGTTTAATTATAGAAGGAAGACCTTTCAGAGTTGAAATGTGGGTTTGGCTCAGCAGTATCCATTCCCCCTAAGGTCCCTCTAACGTCTGCAAAGCTCTCCATAGTTAGAGTATTTACCTGAGAAGAGTTAGGGTTTCAAAACAGCCACGCCAAGACAATGTCTTTTCTTATGACAGCTTCAGAAGTCAAGGTACATCACTTTCACCATACCAACAATGCATCCAAAGCCAAGAATAAGGAGCATAGAACTGAGAAGTCAGTCAAGGAAGTACCAACTCACGCTTTGACAGGAGTATGTGCAGTGGAAAAAAGAAATTTGCAGCCATGTTTAGAAAATATGAAAGGGCAAAAAAGAGATGGATATCTTGATAGAAGAAGCCAATGTGAGGTTGGAAAGGGGCTAGGTGCTAGGGAAACCTCTAAGAACTCACAGGATGTCTCTGTCTAGGACCCCAACCAATAGTGGAGGGAGTGCCTAAAGAGGACTTTGCTTATAATCAAATGAATGACCACCCTAAGTATCATTATAGAACTTACATTCAGTAATGAAAGAGGCCAAAGCAGAGATCCATAGCTAAGCACCAAGTTGAGATCCCAGTCCAGCTAAAGACAGAGACAGACAGACAGACAGACAGACAGACAGACAGACAGACAGACAGACAGACAGAAAAACCGACAGAGGCAAGGAGAGAGACGAGTCTATATGAGCAAAATGTTAGGGATTATGAAGAGGAGTTCCACAGAGATGGCTGGCTGGGAGCTCATTGAATCAAAAACAGCCACTGGGAAACCATCAAGAAAAGAAACCAAACCCTACAAAGGTAGCTGACTGTCGATTGGCATGGGCAGTATGTGGAACCTTATGGAATAGTATCCAACTATGTTCCTGTGCATGAACTGGCATCTTGGAGCCCATTCCCTATAAGAGGAACACCTAATCCAGTCTTAATAGTGTGATGAGGAACTTGGAACTACCTGAAATGGATATGCCAGACTGAACTGACCCACTTTGGGACTCCTTACCCTCCTTGGGGGATGTGAATGAGGGGAGGGAAGGGACTAAGAGGAGGGAAGGGAGGATAAGCAGCTGTATACATGGAAAAAAACTTTAGAAAGAAAGAAAGAAAGAAAGAAAGAAAGAAAGAAAGAAAGAAAGAAAATGTAACTTCATGATTTTTTTCTGACTACAAAGTTCAGATTTCCTCCCACACATAATTTACTCGGCCCAACCAGAGCCTACATTGCTATAGCATCAGCTTGGAGTCCAGAATCTATCATCTCATCAAGGTCAGGACTGAATGCAATGTACCAACATTACTCCAAAATAACTTTTTAAATATCATTTCTGTTGATCTTAAGAATTGAGAAGTAAAACTGCAAATTATAAACTAGCTACACACACACACTCAGAAGCACTCACACACCATGTACACTCACACACAATCACAGGTAGACAACTAGACGACAGGTATCAAGGATAGGAACACTCTGAAATTAGAACAGGCAATGGACGTACTCCTGAGCACTAAGTTGTACTGCACTGCACAGGAGTTAGTCAAGCTCAGGATCTGCTTTTCCACATTGTGGACCACCAATTTTGTTCTCTTGCTGAGGCTCTTTTGTTTATAAAAAAATACAATTTTCTCTTCCTGCCCATAGGCTTTTGGATATACAAAGCAAACTTTTATTTTATTTTTTTTTGTCTTTATATTAAGGCCATATACTCATGAGACCATTTTTCTCAAAAATATTAAAGTTTTGTTCTTTTGGCAATTCAGGTCCTATCATATTTAGACAAAAGCTTTCCCAAATACTGTTAGCCTTTTTCACCTTTTTCCACGTGACATTCTGCAAGGCAATGGCCACACAAATCCTAAAAGTGTCACAAAGTAGTATTTTGTGAGGCCCATTGTGGTGCTTTTCAGAAGTGCTCTAGAAGGGTCTATGTAGTCCCTCTCTCAATGCCTCTGAGATCCTCTAGGATCTCAGAAGTCTACTCTCAATGGCATGTCTAGCTAGAAGTTATTTTCTAATTTAGGATAGCTTGCCATCTGAAGAGTATAAAAATACAAAAGTTTTCTGACTTACTTCCAGACCCATTAAATCCTAGTTTATTTATAGTACCTTAAAAATCAAATATTGTTTTAAAATGTTGCAGGGGTTTTGTATGTATCTTTCTCCTCTTTTAGTTTCCTATATAAAGCTGGATGGTTCAGGTCAGCAATTAAGCATGGTACTCTAAAGCTTTCTTATCTACATCAAGTTCATTAAGTATACTTCCCAAACTCTGACTCTTGCCAGTGACAGTGTTTTGAGTTTGTTGGGTTTTTTATTATTTTTTTTATTTTTTGGGAGGAGGGTCATTTTTCTATGACAAAGATCCCATTTATCTTGCTTTCTGTGTTAGCTAGGGTTTTTATTACTGTGATGAAACACCATGACCAAAAGCAACTTGCAACTTGGTGGAGAAAAGCTTCTTTGTTTGTTTACTGGTTTGTTGTATGTTTCAGTTTTGGACTGTTTTTTTTTTTTTTTACACCTTCAAATTTTTACAGCTTGTAGTCTATCATCCAGGGAAGTCAGAGCAAGAGATCAGGGCAGGAACTTGCAGGCAGGAATTGACACAAAGACCATAGAGGAACACTGCTTACTGACAGGATCTCTGGGGCTTGCTCAGGCTGCTTTAAAAAATGACTGTAGCTGCTGTCCACTTGGCAGAAATTAGCCAATCCTGTGTCTAATAACATTTTGCTTTTTGCCCTTCCTGTGAACATGGTGATTTTGAAGTTGTATGAAGGCTGTCCCCTACCACGGTAATAATGTTGGTATTTCTCCAGTTGGTGTTTGTCATGACACATGACACGTTCACATTACAAACACCAGTCCTAGTCACTTATCTAAGTAAAGGTAATTGTACAACAGCTTAGTGTGGTGGTGGGTGGTTTTTTGTTTAACAAGTACAGTGCCAACAAAACTTACAAAGAGAGAAGTCACAATGAGGTGGGAGACAAGAACTTTAGGATCATGAAATGTGACACCCACCCACACACACCCTCCATGTCTCCCATCCCCACCCTCTTCCACTCTCCACCTTCCCCCACCCTGTCTTCGTCCTCTTGAGGTGGTATCTGCAAACATCAACAAGGGGGCGGGTGGGCAGAGTAAAGATCCGATTGAGCAACGAAGTAATTTGTTTAACACACCTCAGTAGCTGGTGGTATTTGTTCAACCTTCTAGACATTGACCCCAGGCAATTTATTTTTGACAAATTTAAGTACTGTACAAATGTAAAAAAAGGTTTTCTGGTGACAGTTATCAAATAACATTTAAGACTTGACTACATTAAAAAACTTTTGTAAAGTACATGTGACATCTTCCATAAAATGAGTATTGACTGAGAAACGATGCTCAGAATAAAGGTCTAGGAAGGAAGTCTGGGGTAAACATAATAGTCTGAGGACTTTGGGTGAGGCTTAGCCCAACAGATAGCACAGATCATCAGGTTATTAGTCATATTCATCTCTAGCTTTCCTGGGTAGAAAGAGTTATGTATTCCTTTTCTTGGAGAGACAACCCTGTGTGTTTAATATTTCTGGTTTTCTTAGTGCCTTTCTTTAGCACAAGGACCTCATACCCTCAATAGCCCCTTATTTCCTTATGTACATGCTCTTCTTCATGTTGCCAGGAATTCCTCACAGCAGAGATAATAGGTTAAAGAAATGGACAATCTGAGCAAATAGGTCAGAAAGGATGCATATTTTTATGATTTTGTCCAGAAAGCACTTGTTACTATTAATAGCACATTACTGTGTTGAGGAAATACTCTAACCTGTCCATGAAAGGCACATCAAATCAATTTTGTAACCATAATGTACAATTGGTTTCATGACTACTTCTGGAAAACCCTGTCTGTCATACTTTATAACATCATGTTATCTAATCAGCTAAAGCATGAACTAATTATTAAGCAGTAGATAATACATAATAATAGTTATCAGTGCCCATTTGATATAAAATATTTTTGATCCATTTATTTGAAACTAACTTGGTAGTCTGTTATATCTATGTTCTTCCATTTTAAAATAAAATACCAATTTTAATGTTTATTGATATTTAAACAAAAGAAAATTTAATTGCCTATTTTGTTTTTAAGATATTTTAAAATTCTTTTTTAATAGTTTCATTCATGGGCTACAGAGATGGCTTAGTGGTTGAGAGCACTGGATGCTCTTCTAGGGATCCTGAGTTTAGTTCCCAGCACCCACGTGGTGGCTCACAACCATCTGTAAAGAGATCTGGTACCCTCTACTGGCCTTCAGGCATACACACAAGCAGAATGCTGTACATATTAAATAAATCTTTTTTAAAAAAGAAACCAACATTTATAAAAAATAATAAAAAAGTGCCATTCATTTATGCCTACATTCATTTTTCATTATTCCCCTTCTTTTTTCTCTAAATACCTTATTTTCCCAACTAATACCCCAGTAACTGCAAAATTAAAAAAAAAAAAAAAAAGCACCCTTTATTAGAGGGCAGGCAGGTAGGAAAGGGTAGAGTTAGTAACTTTTCATTTGACTTTTAAGAGGAGCAGACATGTAGAGGTATCGACTAGCCACGGGCTAAAAGCCACGTGGTAGACAGATTAATAAAAATAAGTTAAATTAAGATAAAAGAGTTAACTAATAATATATTTAAGATATGGGCCAAACAATATAAAAGATATAAATGTGTGATTTTATTTCTTTAAAAGACAAAAGCCACAAGCACACAGACCAGATTCTAAACTGCCGGCTCCACACGCGCACCAAGTCACAAACCTCCCAAAACCAAAACAGTCTAAAAAAAAACTTTTTAAAATGGATGACGCCCAACATGGGGCACAAACACCTACATAAAAGCCTAAAAAAATTTAAAACAATTTTTTAAATTACATATTTAAATTAATTTATAATACAAAAACAACGTAATGTTCAGACAAAAATTTAAAAATGACACGTCCACGACACACAACTTAAACTCATACGTTTCACAACAAAATTAACATAAATATAATTAATTTAAAGTTTTTAATTATACTAAACAAAAAAAATTTAAAAAATTTTTTCTCATAACAACATTTCCTAGATTCACTCTTTGCCAATAACAACAAAACAACAACAAACTCCTCCGTCATATTAAAAAAAAAAACAAAGTCAACAATTAAAATAATACCAACCTTTTAAAAACTCTTTAAGTCAAAAAATAATTAAAAATTCTCAATAAAACAAATTTAAACTCACACAACAAACCTCTAAACAAAATACAATATATATAAAATACACATAAACTTCAAAAAAAAATTTAAAAAATTTAAAAAGCCCTTAAAAAATAAAAATAAAAATAAAAGCCACTTAAAAATAACAAATAAACAAAAAGTCTAAGTTATATTTATTATATATTCTTTTAATTTTTTAACTTTTAATAAACTAATTACAAAAAACAATTAATTACTAAAACTACTAAATTAAACCAATACTTACATTTTAAAAATGTCTTAAGTTTAAAATCTATTTATAAAAATATATTACTTAAAAAAATTTCTACTTTTGTCTCCACAAAAAATCAAAACCTATAAATTAATTCTAAACAAATATAATTCCATTTGCCAAAACCATCTAAATAAACATTCTCAACTTCCAAAAAGCCAATTAAAATAATTCTACTTCAAAATCCCATAACATCATCATCCTTTAACAACAAAAAATAATAAAAAAAACTTCATCCAATTTCCCAAAAATATTACTTATTAATATTTATTTTCATTATAAATAATTAATAGTCATAGTCAATTTCTTTAAAAAAATTGAGAGAGGAGGTTATGATATATATAAAAATGATTTAAAAAGATAAACAGATTTTGGTTCATTGATATAAACATGAAGTCAATTTTGTTATGCTATATATATTTTTCTACTCTTAATTAAGATATAATGCTAATATAACTCATTTAAAATCATAATATATAATTAAAAAATACAAATTAATAGTCATTTATAATAAACAAACTTATAATCATATTAGTTAATTTTTACAAATATACAAAAATATATTTCAATTAGATCAATAGTCTTTAAACACTTCAAAGACATACAAAATATGACATTTAAAATATTTTAAAAACTTAGACTTTTAGAAACAATAAGACAAGTCTGTTCCTGACAACACCAATATATTTCAAAAAAAATAGACATTAAAAAAACTTCATATAAAATTTACTTTGTGACAACAATTAGCCACTAAACAAAAAACTATTCTAATATTAATAATATGCTATATAAACTAGACATACAAGTTCCATAAAAAAATGACCTCTAAATGTTGATAAAACAAGGCAAAGTAGTCCTTCAAGTTCCTACTTTATAAAAAACATTAACAAACATCCTTCTAAACACACACACAAAAAACCAACTAATAAACTGTGTCAAATTTCCTACATCACTAAAAAGTTTGCCAGAGACTTTGGGCCATATAAACTAAAAATAAATGCCCCAACATTACAAAAAAATTTTAGATAACTGTTCAGACAAACAAATATCATCTCTGTCATTTTCTAGTTACTTACACTTCCTATTTATTTACATAATATTATATCCTTCTATAGTCTTTAATGTAGTTAAAAATTTAAGAATTATAAATATAGTTCTTTTTAGTTTAAAAGATATATTAAATATAAAACTTTAAACTCACAATAATAAAATAAATAATAAAATATTTTCTTTAATTTTGTAAACACAAATAGACTAAATATTATAACTATAATTCCTGCTTAAAAGTTGTTCTATTATAATTTTACTATATAAAAATTAAAACCTTCCTTTTTAATTAAACAAAAAAAAGAAATGTGGTGGAATGTTCTCTGTGTAATGTAAATAAAGGAGCTGTTTTGGCCTATATAAAACACCGTAGAAGTGGGTGGAGAATCAGAGGGCAGGTAGGTAGGAAAGGGTAGAGTTAGTCACTTTCCATCCGACTCCCAAGAGGAGCAGACATGTAGAGGTACTGACCAGCCATGGGCTAAAAGCCACGTGGTAGACAGATTAATAAAAATAAGTTAAATTAAGATAAAAGAGCTAACTAATAATATACTTAAGATATGGGCCAAACAATATAAAAGATATAAACGTGTGATTTCATTTCTTTAAAAGACAAAAGCCACAAGCACACAGACCAGATTCCAAACCACCAGCACCACAGGCACGCCAAGTCACAAACCTCCCAAACCCAAAACAGTCCAAAAAAAACTTTTTACAACTCCCTCTCCTTTAGCAACCATGATCAATCATCAGCTCTTCGGGAAGATGGGGTGTAATGGAATTCCCCTCCATTGATGATAAAATGCTTAAAAGCCCAGTCCTTGCACACATATCCCCTGCAGTTGCTGGGTATTTACAATTGCAATGTCTGTTTAGTTCTTAATTTCTTATTTTATTTCTCTTTTAGCTTGAGAATTATAAGTGTCATTAAATATCTCTGTTCTGTGAGATAGTGAAAATAGACTTTAATACAAGTCATTTGCATTTTTTTTACTTTTTAATTCAAATTGAAATAAATTTTGACATATTTCTTTTTTAACATAGATATGCAAGCTTAACATATCTTTTTCAGTCTTTGTTTTATTCTTTTCTACTCATAAGTCTTAAAACTCTTAACTAAATATAACTTGTTAAATAGCTGGTAAAACCAAAATGGATTTTATTTTTTTCTGTTTTGTTTTTCTCTAAGAATAGTATATTTTATTAAAATTTTGAGAATGGTTCATTTAAAAGAGAGAGAGAGAGACCATGTGAGTGTTTGATAGTTGTATGTTTGGGCTTGTTTATATCTCTTATAATGTTTCAGAGGCCATTATAGGCCTACTACAGAAGCCAGGTTCTACAGATACATACATTCCCTAAATCAAATGATGCTATTTTTTATATAACCTATACACTTCTCCCTGGTACGTTAAATCACCTTAAAGTCACTTAATGTATCTATTACAAGGAGTTGATTTACTGCTGTGTTGTGTTGTAAAAGGTTCTAGCCCGCTCTTTCCAGGCCTGGAACAGAGGTTTTGGTCCAACTCTCAGCCCCGCTTAGCCTCAAATAATCGCACACAGGCTTATATTATTTTTATGCTGACTGACCTAGGGCCCAGGCATATAATTTGCTAACTCTTTCATATGAACTCAACCCATCTTGTTCAGCCTCGTGGCTAAGTACCTTTTCTCATAGCAGCATTTCAGCTTCTTTCCTCTGTATCTACTGTCATCTCCTCGTTGTGTCTGTGGTGGCTCTCTCTGGTGGCTCTCTGGCATCTGTGTCTGGTGTCTGTGTCTGCTCTGAGATGTGCCTGAGTTTTCTTAGCTTTGTAGCCCCACCCACACGTTCTGTTTGCCTTTGGCCAATCAGCATTTTATTAAACCCCTAGGTAGGACATCACCAGCAAAATCTACTACATTTCTTCTTTTTCTTTTTTTGAAACAAGAAGAACCTCAAATCTAATATGCTTTTATTCCATTATCTATAACAACTTATACCCAACACATAAACACTCACAAACATCCATAATCCATTTTTTGGGAATGTGGGCATAGTTCTCTAGGCTACTTCCTGCTAAATGAGGGTGCTGACAATTCCATGAGGATTCAAAGAAACATTTAGGATTATGGATAAGTCTTTAGTAGAGTAATCTGTAAGACTGGGTCATCTCAGCCAGTCTTCTTGAAGTTGTTTTAAATGCAGAATTCAGAAAAACTGCAACATGGTGCTCCGAAATTCTGAATCATCTGGGTCATCCATTTCCACTGAAGACTTTTCAGGGGGTCTTCCTTGATCAAACTTTACTTTTTTAATTGGGAATAAATCCATAGCTTCTCATTTTCTGTAAAAATAAAAAGAAAACCTCTTCTCCAAAGCAGCATTGTCTTTGGATTTCAATTTTAATGTCAACTCATTTACCACATATATAGGTTGGATTAGCGTAACAGCACTTATATTCAAATGGCTTTTAGCAGCCTTTACTACTTCCTTTATAGTCAAAAAACATAAAGACAAGACAATAGTATGCAGTATCCATTCTTTATATTTTCCAATTTTATGTGGCTTATTACTATTTCTTTGTACTGTATTTCTTTTTTCTTAGGGACTTTCTCTATCCTTTTTCTCTTTTTATTTTCTCTCTCAAGCCTACACATATTTTAATTTATTGAAAATTTTAAAGACTTGGACATTAAAAGTTTAACTACTTTTTACATTATGAAATTAGGATACAAAGCAATAAGTAAAACTGACAGTTTGATATGTCTGTGTGTCAAAGCTGACAATGGGTAAAATGCCAGAGTTAACTGCAGCTGATAATGTGATGTAAGACTAGAATCACCCTAGAAGAAGAATCCTTATTTGAAGAATTGGTCATATATAATTGGCCTCATACCATGTCTGTGTGGCATCTTTTTAATTGTTACTTGACATCTTCTAGTCTATACCACCTTGGGAAGGTGCCACACCCCATCAGGTGGACCTGGGCTATATTAAAATGTTAGCTGATCATGAACCAGAGAGTAAAAAGCGTTTCTCCATAGTTTCTGCTTCAAACTCCTACTTAAACTTCATGTCTTGATTTTCCCCTCATGAACTCTGAGGTATTAGATTAAATAAACCCTTTCTTTTCCAAGTTGTTCTTGGTCTTAGTGTTTATCATAGCATCAAAACACAAATTAGAAGAGAGGGTGTATAACAAGAATGCAGATGTTGTATATCTGTCTCCTATATTAACTCTATGAAAGTGTGAAAAATCCAATTCCAATGTATAGGTTTAGCTACTACAACATTATTATTTTCTCCAATTGGCTTTATAATATCTGTTATAGGCATTTATACACAAGCCTTATATCACAAACTAAAATTAAAAATAAAATTTCCCACTTTAATGTGAATATTTGAATTTGAGATAAGCTTAGAGATATTTTGGGCTTAAAGGATATGATTATGTTTTTTATTTCAAGGCTGGCTAAACATGGAAGTGTATAAGAAGTTGAAAACTACACCACATATTCACCAGGCAATGAATGGCAAGATGCTTGCCTTTCCTGCAATTCTGGATTTATCTAAAGAGAGAGAAGAAGATGGAGAAAGAGGAGGGAAAGAATCTCATTTCAAATATTCAATGAGACAGATTGCAACTTAGAAAGCTCCAAACATTTTTACAATTATTTTTGGGGCTGGAGAGATGGCTCAGCGGTTAAGAGCACCGTCTGTTCTTCCAGAGGACCCGGGTTCGATTCCCAGCATCCACATGGCAGCTAACAACTGTCTATAGTTCCAAGATCTGACACCCTTACACAGTTATACATGCAGACAAAACACCTATTCACCTACAATAAAAATAAATATATATTAAAAAAAAATATTATATATATATGGTCAACCTTCTTGACTTTGCCTCTAGAATGCTAATATTATGCCAGATTAAGTCCTCCCACCCACACTTTGTTTTTGAGAAGAGACCACCACATCTTAATCATATTTGTGTTAGAGAGAAAGGCACTTTAATTTATGTATGCAGTTTTATCAGATTTTAAGTCAATATTCTCCTTCATCTTCAAGCTCAATTTAACAGCTAAAAACATTTTAAGATTTTCATTAGAAACAACACTTCTCCAAAAAATTTCACTTCCTTCTACTTCAAGAGACTTCTTACTTGGAATGTGAGATCTTGAGTATTCTGAGGAGATGGCTCACCTGGCCTCAGATCCTGGCACCTACCTCACATGGGAACAATGCCTAGCCAGTTTCTGCATTCTTTTTGGATCTGCAAATTACTCCACAATTACTGTCTTTCTGTTTTCTTGAAATTTGGTCTGTAATTCACCTTTGATCTATCTCACAGTTCCACTGGGGGCTCATCCCCCAATAAACCCACACATCTTCCTGGGAGAGTTCTATAGTCCGTCTGAAGTTTTCACACACACTTCAATGATTTCCAGCACTGTGGCCAATTTATAATGGTACTCAATTATTGTACCACTTGCTAGAATGTTTTTTACTTCATTTTCAATAATTTTTTCATTGGTATATATCTGTGGAAAAAAACCAGCTCATTGTGATAGTGTCAAAGTATTTATTTTTCTTCACAGAGAAGCACATGGTTTCACAGGAGCCAGAAATGGATGAGGCACCACCAGTGCCTCTGCCAATCATCCTCCCAAGACAAGTCTTTGTATTCTTAGATATGGAGTCAAAACTTTGACCTTTTACTTTCCCTGGTAGCTTTTTGCCAAACGCAAACTTTCTTCTTGAGATTTACCATTACTCCTGAACTTCACAAATGCTAAACTACAACATTCATTCAGAAAACCTGATGAGTCATCAATTTGGGGACACAAACACTCCGGTGACATACATTCTTCTGGTGCTGTTTGAGAAGGTGTCTGCAAGATACAGAGAAATCACTTGGCATATTAGTTTCCTAGCACAACACATTCACATGATACTTGTAACAACTGTATGGCTTTTCCTTTTTTGGGAGCGCAATGGGAATAATTTGCTTCTCATGCTTTTAGAATGATTGAAAATTTTAAATAGATGTCAAATTTTATTTTGAGGTTCCAACTGCTGTTTAGGCTAATAATCATCAATACTTGCCAAATGACTGATGTGATTTGCCAGTAACATTTCAATTTCTATGGTACTAAAAAATGAATTTTTAATTTAATTTTCACAGATGATGTTCAGTGAAATAGGAATACTTGACAGATCTGTATTGAGGCCTCCTCTGTGAAATAGGGACTGGATTACATCCTTAGCTGCATAGATAAACATGGCAATCCAAAATATGCCTTTTCACCTATACCACCAGAAATGGCAATATACCTAGGCATAGAATCTCTTCCAAACTTGTATAGTTATGATGTCAATAAACAGAATGACATAATGTAACAGCTAAAGGAGAAAAATCACAAAATGTATGAAAGCATCACAGCATGTTTCATTTCTAACCCACAGAATCTACATTTTGCAATGTTTATAAAAGTAAAACATGGGGAGCTCAGCAATGATAAACTAAAAATGCATTTTTATAGTAGACATCTCCCTAGGTTTACCTTCTAAAAGTCTCTTAAGTCAGCTGGATACCTAAGGAAGCAAATCAGAAGAGAAGCCAGGCACCATCTGCTTAGCCATCCTTCCTTCCATGAACTGGTACACTCAGCATGTACCAAAGATGAGAATTCAAAATTAAATCCACCCATTCCCATTAGGTGTTATCTAAAGGATTTCTAAAGGAAACTCTGGCACCATTGCTCACTGTCTATCTCCCAATATGCAGCGATGCTAGAAATTTGCAAAATATGAAGCGATGTCAAATAGCTGTTAGCTTTGTTTAACTCTTGATTATATTCTCTCAAGAAAACAAAGCAACGAGTTTTGGAACTGTCATGTTCCATGAAATCCTCACTGAAACTAGCAATTTTTGAGTCATTTTTAGCCATTCCTGGGGAGTTTAAACTCCTATCATGAAGAGATCTTTAAATATATTTTGAGTGTCTAACACCTGTTGAACATTTAACCCTCTGTTCTTGAACTGTACACACTGGTGTGTGCTAGGTAGTGGAATAAAATGCTAATTAGAAAAAAAAACATGAAAGCTGTGCTATGCTCTTAAAGAAACTGCTTATTAGAGAAAACAAAAACACAGTCTTAAAAATTAGAGAAATATGAGTGTTACATGACGCTGAGAAACAGTTTGTGCCCAAGAAGCTAGGTTCTGCCACTTGCCCTTGAAAAGCCAGTCAGATAAGGCAAAAAAAGGTCTACTCACCCACCGTAACCACATTGGGAAAGAGAACAAGGAGTCTCAAAATCCCCAAACCCATCTTTGGGGCTCTGAAACGAAATAGAGATTTAAATAAAGGACCAGAGTTACAGATCTAAATGCTGGTTCCAATGTCTCCAGCTGGACCTTGTGTTTACCTTTCAAAAAGCCATCTTCAAACTTTCCATGTTTGGGCTCAAAAATGATTAGCCAAGCTTGAAAAAAAAAAGTGTATAAATTTGACTTTATGAGACATAAAGCTTAGAACAAACTGTGTCTGAAAAGGCTAATTGGCTGATTAGAACACCTGTGATGTGCAGAGGTTTGTCATATGGTAAGTCCATAGCAAATTAATTTAGGCCATTGTTAGCCTGCTTAAGAGTCATGTATTGCCCTCTTCTGTATGTGACTTAAAATCTTCTGTGACCATTAGGAAAAACTTCAGATTATATAAACAGACCCCAGATTCATTCTAAGGCTGTTCACAGAGTTTTCCCCTCCTTGTTGATACCCAGTTATCTGTTGTGCCCACCAATGAATTTGAAAAATAAGTTAGGTTGTGGCCTTCTTTGTTGCTACTATAAACACTTGTGACTATCCAGGCAGACAGATGTCATCTCTGTCATTTCTGGGTTTTTTTGGAAGTTGCTTGCAATTCCTGTATATTTGGGTAATATTATATTTTTCTGTGGTCTTTGATGTAGTTGAAGATTAGATAGTTATAGTTTTCTTTAGTTATTATTAGATTTTGAAACTTTAGACTCATAAGAATAAGGTATATAATAGATAATTTTCTTTAATTTTGCTAAATACAAATAGAGTAGATATTGTAACTGTTCTTTCTTCTTGATAGCTGGTTTGATATGTGAAATTTTGCTATGCTTAAATTGATAACTTCCTTTTTGATTAGATAGAAAAGGGGATGTGATATGGGATGTGTTTCAGTATGCTGTGAATATCATTAACAAAGTAAATGTTTTGGTTTATGTTAAGCACCTTAGAAGTAGGTGGGAAATTGGAGCATAGATAGAGGAAGGAGTTCAGAGTCAGAGGAGATACAATCCAGCTGCCCATGGCATAACAGATTAATAGAAATGGGTTGAATTAAGATGAAAGAGCTAGCTAACAATATGCCTGAACCTTAGTCCAAACTGCATAAAAAAAAAATCCTGAAATTGCTACTTCATTGGAACATGGTATTTGGAAAAACTAGATCCTGATCATTAGCATTTGGCTGAAAAACAAACTACCTTTGATTACTATTATTATTATTATTGTTATTGCTATTATTCCATTGTAGTGATTCTTTGGTTGTCTTTCTCAAATTTTAATGTAGTTTAGAGATCATTGTAATACAACATAGGTCATCTGAATGGACCCTGACCTCCCAGAGGATCACCTGACCTCACAGAAAAGGCATCCTTGTTAACTTTTCTGTTAACCCATCTGCCCATTCCATCCTCCAAGCATCAATTTTTCTCATTCCTGTTTATTCCTCTTGATGGGTGAAAGAATTTTTCTGACTATGTTGAGGCCATTAGGTCTTTGTGAAGCTGCCTTCTAGTGGTAACCTTTCCTTTCTCACTCAATAGTTCCCTTCTTTCCAATAAGAAACTTGCCCAGAAGACTTCTCTTATTCAAATTTACATTTTGATATGAGAATATTGAACAATTTTCTAGAATGGCATAATCTTTCTTTGTGAGGAAGGGTCCTGTTAGCTCAATGACCAGTAAAACTTTTCTAACCAATGTTTTTCATTCTGTTCAGAAACCTTTAAGAAATAAGATAAAATTCATAGACCAGAGACCAGAGAGGGTCAATTTTAGGGAGAAGTTCATTATACATTTAAGCATAAAGGAGAGAGGGGATAAATAGAGAGAGAGAGAGAGAGAGAGTGAAACATGGTGTTTATGTTAAACATAGTGTTGACTACATGGTAGACAAGCAACTGGGTGGCATGAAGGGGTACATGAACTTCAGAGAAAAAGTAAAGAAGACTAGATTAAAAAAAATCAAAAATTATACTCAGGTTCTTTGAAGTACCTGGAGGGAAAAAGTTAGATAAAAGAAAAGATACACTTTTCTAACTTAAAAATGTGAATAGTCCCAACAGGTAGAACATCATGAAAGCCCTGGGACAATTGTACTGAGGGGCTGTAACTCTAGGAAATAAAAATCTTATTTTATAAAAGTGATAGTTATTTCACCTCTATGTTTAGTATGACTTGAGGCCAATCAACCTTTCTAGGGTTGGTCCCACATTCCTAAGAGTAGACCCTTAACAAGGTAATTAACCTGCTCACTTGGAACAACTCTTTTATCTTTTAGGCAGTTTCAAATGCCAGACCTCCATCCAGAAATAGGTTTCCCTAATAGGCATTCACAGAACACAAATGTGTGAGGTAGTTCACCTGTTTCTGGTATAGCTCAATTCTTGATGCACATCAGGTGTCAGATCAGAGGAGTCTTATCTACACAATGCTAAATATCTGCCATATTGGAGTATCTAGGCAGAAGGGTTTCACAACTGTTCCTTGTGTGCTCAGTAACTTTGGGGCCTGGATTCTCTGATATGATTTCAAAGTTTAGCCTTTTAGACTAAACTCACACCAATAAATTTGTAGAGTGGTTTCCTTCTATGCCCAGGAACATGTCATTTATCAGTCTGTGCTTTTATCAGGGAAAGTGCCTGACATATAGTGTAATTTTCAGGTCCAAAAATGAAAAAAAAATATTTTGTACATTTATAATAGATTTGAGGCTGAAGACCTATATCAAAGTACAGACAGAAAAATCATACAAATGAATATTTCATAGATATTATAATCATTGAGCACTTTTGGGTTTCTATTGCTGTGACCAAACATTAAAACCAACCTGGGAGGGGTTTATTTCAGCTTACTATTGTACATCATAGTCCATCATCCAAGGAAGTCAGGGCAGGGAGTCAGGAACCTGACATGAGGCTCTGTCAAACTTGATTTGTTATTTTTCTTCATCCTGTCCATAGGATGGTATCTCTTGCACCAGAGTGGGTCTTAACACATAGGTCAACCAATTATAGAAAGTCTCTCACAGACATGCCCAGAAGTATGTCTCCTAGATGATGCTATCTCATTAAGTGATACTTAAATACCACAATCCTCACTTAATTTTTTGTCAACACTGTAGCCAAAATAAAAATAAGCAAATAAATAAAAGTAGCTGTGGAGCAATGCTATTTACCACCTGGCTCAGCAGCTTGGATTTTAGTTAATTTTGAATGTAGTCAAGGTAACCACTAATATTAGCCATATCAGGAGCCTTCATAAAAAAAAATGAGATCTGGAAAAATAGCTCCCATGATGCATTTATTATGCTAGTCTCCAAGAAGAAAAAGACATTTGTGAAAGTGTAATGGGATAAAAAATGTGATCTAATCTAATCATAAACTGGAAAAATACTGGAAGCCTGTTGGTTGAGATCCATATATGTGTTATCTTCAGAAGTAAGAACATTCATTTATTCAATTATCGCAGGTGTATTTGGCCTATTGTTTGGTGATTAGAAAACACTTCCTATGGCTTTTTGACTTGTTTTTTTTCAGACAACAGGTAGAGAATATGACTATCTTCCCTCAACAGATCTCATGAATGCTTAGGGTCTGCCACATATAGTTTCATAAGCACTGACCATGTCTATACATTATAAGTATAGGCTATGTACACAGACTTCCAAAATATCTGATAGGACAGAAAAATGACCTTTGTTTTTAATAAAAATAGGTAACTATGTATGATGACATATTTTTAATTCCATAATTCAAAAAACTGATTTATTATTTTTATTTTTATGTGTGTTTTATGTGCATGTGTGTTATGTGTACCATGTGCATTTTTGGTGCCCATGGAAGCTGGAAGAGGGCATTGGATACTATCTGAGTTAGGGTTTACTGCTGTGAAGAGACATCATGACCACAGTAACTCTTATAAAGAACACATTTCATTGTGGTGGTGGCTTTTAGTTTCAGAGTTTTAATACATTATCATTATGGCAGGGAACATTGCAGCTGGAAGTTATGATGGTATGCACGGTGACATGGTACTAGAAAGGTAGATCAGAGTTCTTCATCCTATACAGGCAAAAAAAAGTGATTGGTCTCACTTGTGGCTTGTGCATTTATGAGACCTCAAAGCCTGCCTCCAACAAGACCATGCCTACTCCAACAAGACCACACTTGGTAATACTGCCATTCTCTTTGGGGGTCATTTCATTTCAAATGACCACAGAAACCCTGGAACTGGATTTACAGATGGCTATGAGCCATCATGTGGCACTGATCTAATTGATCCCACATCCTCTGCTAAAACAAGTGCTCCAAATTAGTGAGCCATCTCTCCAGACCCTATTTTTTTCTCTCTCAACCTTTAAAATATTTTATTGTATGAATATAAAAATATAAAATTTTACTTTTTGCTCATTAAGGTAACTTCACAAAAATAATATAAATACACAATATAAAAATTCTTTCTTAAGAAACATGATTCAGTATAGTTTTTTATTATGCCCGCTTGTAAAAATTTCCACCAGGGAGGCTAGACACATTGTTATGAGTGGGGATTTTATTGCTACCTACAGAGAATGAGAACCCATGTGGATCACCTAGCTCTGCACAGCAGAAGCGGGTAAGAGAACATTGCCCCAACGGGTGGTGGTTTTTGTTTTTTTGTTTTTTTGTTTTTTTTTTTAAAAAAAATACCTATGTAGTCAAGATGCAACACACCTTGATGTTCTAGGATTGGGCAAAGGGGTAAGGTGCAGCAGCCGCTGGAGTTTTCTGGCATGAATCCAACTTTTGAATCCATTGGCTGCTGCAGAAGTTCACTCACAGACCTGGGCCCTGCCCCCAGAATGAATCCAGGTCCTTACAGTTTTTATTGTTCCAACATACAAACTTTAAACTATAGTTTTCTGATCTCTCAGAACTTTCCTCATTAGAAAATATTCTCATAAGAATTGAAAGTAAGTTGCAATCCAAAATTCAAAAATCCAGTCACTATCTCCTTTCAGGTCTCTTGTCAGTTTTCTCAGTATCTAGGAGATGTCAAAGAAAAATGTGATAATATAATAAAGATTATAGTGAAATGCATTCAAGACTACAGATGCTTTCCAGTTTTGTAGTCAAATGCTTTTATTCAAGGAAATTGGTTTTTTGTGGCATTTTTTTGGGGGGGGAGGGTTGGGTTTTTTTAATACCTGAGAAGCAAAGTTTTCTTAAAAACCAGCTGCTTGGAAGTATGGCAGTCATAAAAACACTTTTCTAATAGCTCCAATTACTTATGTTTTCCCAGTTTCATGGCCTAAATATGGTTTGCCCGCATCTTATGGGCTAACTAAACTCCCTGGATGGACAATGTCTTTTCCTGAAGACTTCTTTGGACCAGTGCTGAGGATAAGCACAGACTACTCAACAGTGCAGTTAATAATCAGCCTCCAGACAGCAAGCAGCCAAGCATCTCAGGCACTAGGGTCTTGCAGCCACAGTGGCACTGTTTCTTCTGGGTAAATTTGCATCAAAATACTTAATCCACAGGGAGCCCAGCTTTCACTCTCAGCTCACTGCCCCAGGAAAACAGCCATTATGCTCATTTCCTAGCCTTTCAAGGCAGAACAAAAGGCTAAGGAAAGGAAAGAAAGGGAAGACTACAGAGACTGAGAGTGCCAGGAGAAAGCAAACTGAGTGAAAAGGAATGCACCATCCTAGCTTGAGGGGCATTCTTACTCTGCTTACTTGAAAGTGTACTATTGTAGAATAATTATTGTGCATTATTATTTTTTCTCATAGGAAACTATATTCACAGAGTGCTTAGTGAGGAGGGAGAGACAGTCTTGTCTGCTTCTTCTGCTTACCAAATACACTTTATTGCCTTTATTTCTTTGAACTATTTGTTTTCAATTATCTAATAAAAGGGAATGTAAGAAGTGTGGAGTTCTTCATAAAAACAAAACGAAATGGACTGAATGGGTTAATACAAGAAAAAGCAGGAGGGATTCAAGGAGATGACTTAGAATTAGTTCTCAAACACACTTCAGAGCAGAAAATTACTCTCCCATTTACATATAAAAACCACAGAATATTTCTTTTACCTATTGACAGAGCTTTCCCAGGGACGAATGTTAGTCACACACCTTTGAATCCATTCTCCCAAGCAAACAAAAGGGAACACTACTTAATGTAAACTAGAGTGTGTGTGACCACACTAGGCTGTCTTTAAATTACAAAAATTTAAAAATGATTCTGTTTTAATTTGTGCCAACAGAGCCTCCAATATCCAAATTTAATTACTCCTTACATATGGGAAATTTCCACCATTCCAATAGCTATGTCTCATCACCCTATCCTACCTTCAGCAATAATCCTGTTGGATCAAATTGAGCAAGTGAGTTTCCATGACTCCTGGTTTATCTTCTTGTTATACCCTGGTCACAAGCCTCCTGAAAAGATCACCAGAGATACTAACTCTCGAAAATGCAAAAGCAAAGTTTATTGAAATTTATGAACCATATGACAAAGACCTCCCAGGACACAGGTCTGACAGTGGCCAGAGGAGGTGCTGCCCCTTTGTGAGCTGGGTTTTTAAGAGTGAAGACCATGAGGCAGGGTTACTTGGGGTCAAAGATGCAGGTATGCTGTAAATTAGCTCATGCTCTGGGAGTTTTTATAGTTTATTATTCCTGGACCCTACCTGGTGTGGCAGGCAGGGGTGGATCATCCAGGTCCTTAGACAGCCAGCGCTTAGCTCATTCTTTCTTGGAACTGGGCAAGCTTCTGACAGGAATATGAAACTAAACTCTATTTTATCTCTATGGCTACTAGAATAAAAAAAGGGGTTTCTTGAACTAAGTTTATTCTCTTCCCTCTTAGAAAATTTACATTCATTAGCCCCACTATTCCTGGAATGTCATGTCTTCAATTTTGTAAACATCACTGAATGAGTCTGGATGAGTACCAGAGTACCATTGATAAATTTTTGCACCTCACTAAGCTTCTCTGATGATGCAAGAATCCAAATCAGACCAAATTCTTGCCCTTTTGGATGAGGGGATGGGGAGAGGAGAAGCTGAAGACTGACTAGGAGGTGTTGTACTTGTGTCTAGAAGACCCCCAAAAACCACCAGGGATCTGGACTCGATGGATACTCATCTTTCAGTAACCTGTAGGTGTGGTCTTGAGTAACCCCAGGGAGGGGCTAACTTCTGGAGGGCTTCCTCAAGGGCAAAGGTCTGGAAGCATTGAGCAACTCTAGGGGAGGGGTTCTGCTGCCTTCTAGGGTGCAGGGTCTGAGGATAGAGAGGTTTTGCTACCACTCAATCAAAATATATGGAAGTCAGAACAGGACTAAGCCTGTCCAGGTGCTTGACACTCTGTTAAGATAAATAATCCCAGAAAATAGAGAATAGAATAATATGTGTTTGTTCTTTATCAAAAATCCTCCTGATATTTAATAATATGATGTTTAGAACTTCCAGATGTAGGCAATTTGCCACTAATTGTTCTCAATCTTGGATATCATGTCTTTATGCAAAATCAGAGACATCACCCAAATCTCATTCTGCTGACCAGTAACTAAATTCTACTTTTCTCCAGTCTTCTGTTTTCTGTGCTGTAAACTATCAATAATGGAGTCTAGCTATATCATGACCTTAGCCTGCTTAGCAGGACAAGGTAATGGAAAAAAGCTGCTCTCAACCTGAGTGTGCTCTAGTTTAGTAGAATGAACTCTATCACTCAATGGAATTCTTTCAATGAAGATCACAAGTACTGGAGACATAAATACAAGTGTGAATCAAGATGCCAGGAAGAGTAGAGCCAATGAATTGAAATTTTCTAAGAGAATATACCAGAAGTCAGGGAAACCTGACCGTCCAACTTGAAGACTGGACAAGGTAATGGGATATAGCTTTCAGAAAGGCATAAGCTGGTGAAAGCTTATCAGATGTGGAAAAATTATTAAATACAGATATGGCTCTGGTTGATGAAATTTAAATACAACTTTTTAAAGATATTTCTGTGGTGCAAAGAGAGTCTAGCATGGCCATAATTTGGTTGTAGTATGCATTGTTCCCTTTTCTTTGCTTGGGAGAATGTATTCAGAAGTGTGGGACTAACATTTGTCTAAATTTGTCTAAGGGAAGATGTTTTTCAGGCTTTTTGTTTTGTTTTTTGTTATTTGTCTATGTTTATAGTTACATACGTACATAGCTACCTGATACTACCAGGAATGCACATTCCCATTTTTGTGTGTTATATTTAGAGTTGAGTATACTTTCTTCTCTACATCAAATCCTTGCTGTAATATTCTACAGATATACTATGTCAGGTCCCTTCAGAGGATCTTTCTTTCTATTTCCTTAGAGTCCATGAATGTTTGTTTCATTTACACCTCAATGTTCTTTCCCCTCTCAAACAGGCAAATTAAATAAGGTCTAAATTTAAAAGGAAAGTGATGCTTGCTTTCGTAGAATAAGTTCTAGAGCATTGCCATACTCAGAGTTATTAACACTGCAGACAAAATCACATGAAGTAAGTCTGTTGATAATGGTGCTGTGAGCATCAGTTGATATGGTCTGTTTGCAGGCAAATTATCTATCCAGATAACATAGACAAATAAACCATTCTTGATAAACAGAAGTGACTGCAACAAAGAAACCTGTGCATATGCCAACTATCAATAGGACTGTATTTCTGGAAAGTAGAACATTAAGCTGGGAGCTAAAAGGAGCTCTAACGAGGTAGTCTAGGACACTGCCTGATTTGTGACAACAGATCTTACCTACCTACCATGAGTCTAGAGGGAAGGATGGAGAATAAATAGGTTTGGGAACAGACCAAGCCCAAGTCCTCACTGACAAGCCTCTCTTTCATGCTCCTTTCCTCTCATACAGTATTCTAATTATACATTGTACTGTTTACTTCTAAGTAAAAGTGTAAATGGAACATACATTCAGGCTACATTTAGATGGAAGGAAGAAAGGCAAACACACAAACTATTAAAAGAGTCATCTGGAAATCTAACCCACAGGGACTCAAGAGATGGTCTGAAAGTTAAGAGCATATGCTGCCCTTCCATAGGTGCAAGATTCAGTTCCCAGAACCTACATGCTGTCTTAACCCCGTCTGCAACTTCAATTCCAGGAAATGATGCTGTCTTCTGGCCTCCATTGGAACCAGGTATAGACATTATATATGCTAGACATTTAAAGTCAATAAATCTTTAGAAAAATCTAAGCTACAAAGACATTAAGTATATGGTGGTCTTTAATTACATGATTTAATTTGAAGAGATCATATTCTCACTGAAAGAAAATATCATACTGTTGTCAGATAATCTTCTTGTGCACTGTGAAGGTATGTCTTTGACAAGGCACTTTCCAAGTGGTTTAATAAAGAGCTGAATGACCAATAGGTAGGTAGGACAGAACAGGTAAAAAGTTCTAGTAGAAAGAGGAGCTAGAAACAAATCTAAGTCTGAGAGATGACAGCAATATGTGGAACAAGTCATAGGAACACAATGAGATAGAAATAAAAGCTACATGGCAAAATGTATATTAATAGAAACAGGTTGACTTAAGTTATAAGAGCTAGTTGGGAACTACAGTATGCTAAAGTCTAAGCTTCATAATTATTAATAAGTTTCTGTGTCATTACTAGGGATCTGGTGATCCAACAGAGTCCAGATATTCATGGTACCAGATGTGGGGCCATAAGGCCTGAGAAATCTGAAAACAATTCTAAACATGGTGTTGGACATGGCTTCCTAGTGACCATAGTCTCTTAGGAAGGCACAGTTTTTACAGTGAACAGAGGCATGGATCCCTTAAGAGGCCTTGCTGTACAGATGAACACTTGGGTAACTGGTATGATACTCAGAAAGAGTACTAGATGGGAACACCCCAGAGCTGGGATGGTTAGGCACAACTGAAATTGTTAGACACAGCTGGGAAGGTAAGGCCTAGTTAGGTGGAACCAGCCAACAATGCCATGTGTTAAGAAGAGTTATATAAGGGTGGTATGCCCATTTAAAATTTGTCTCCCATTGTCAGAGAATGCTGCAAATGTGCAGCTGCAGGCATGCAGAAAGTCAGGTCTAGACAGAAAAAAAATTCTAATCAGGAAAAAAATATTTTTAAAAATGTACTTAGCTACTAAAAATAATGATTATAAACAGCCATAAACAAAATAAATAAATGGTTTAAAATAATAAGTACATTCTTTAAAGAGGGAGTAAAGTTGTTTTGTTTTTTTAAATGTAAGTCTTGTAAGAATGAAAAAATACACAGCCATCTAGATCCTGTATGGTGTTTTGTTTTTTAAATGGTTTTTAAAATGCTAATGAACAAAAATAACAGCTGCTGAAAGATATTGTGTTGTAGGAAAAAACTGCTAAATTAAATGAGTCTATACATTTGAAGAATGTCTTAACTTCAGAAGGAAGTCAGGAAATGTGTTGCATTGGGGATAGGTTATGCCTTTTTTTCCACATAAAATAAAAAGCTATGGATTTTTTCAAAAATAATAAAGAACAAATTTAACTGGGGAGACCTGAAAATCTTAACTAAACATATGAAGAAAAAAAGCAACTACAAGAAAGATGACATATGAGCTGATCCTTTGACATGAGAGCAGCTCTGAGACTGGATTAGTCCTGATAAGTCCTGTTGGCTCCAGTCCTCATGCCAGTTTGGTTATGCAGTCCAAAGAAATTTGTAAGGTAAACAGATGCCTATTACCTGCTCAAACATAGAACAGAGAATCATTTTGACCTGATTTGAATATGCTAACAATTCTATACTTATGTTAAATGGTGGAACCAGTATATGTGTGCTGGCTTTAAAAGATTGTAGGGTTTTGTTTTTTTTTTTTTTTTTTCAGAAAATAATATGGACTAGACACCAATGAAAAAAAGTAACTTAGCCTATCAAAAAGCATCTGTTACAATTTCCTCAAAAATCTACATCCACAACAACGGTAAAGTGACCAGCTGAGATGGTGCAGCCTCACAGACTATTAAGCCAGGAATTCAGAGAAGGCCTGCACTTTCTTATCATACTGAGACTAGACAATAGCTAACTGTCCCAGGACTTGAGCATCATCTCAATTTTCTCAAGGTCCCTAAAACTTTAAGAAATCAATTGCCCCCAGAAAATATGAAGTAGTCTATAGAAGATGACATCCTCATTCACAAAAGCTGAGGTACTTGGTTCTTCGTAATTCAGTGGATAATGGATGTTTATCATAATATAGGAGGGATGATTATCAGAAAAAAAAACTAAACAAAAGAGATTAGATTCAAGGATTTTCATCTGAAATGAAAAAAAGGAGATATAAGAATGATAGAATAAGAGGGCAGATTATTGAGTCTACTTTAAACTAAAAAACAACTTATAAAATACTTTACATTGATATAGTTTTGCATATTCAATGCAACTTTAAGGTTGTTTTTGTTATAACATACTGTATATATGTTTCTACTCTTGTTTAAGATATTGTATCTATGCAACTCATTTAAAAGTGTAAAGTTTTAGTCTTTAAAAGCTCTTTAGAATAACAAAAAATTATAGGTTAGTAGTTAGTCATCTATACCAAGGAAATTTGTAATTATGTTTAGTATATTTTCAAAATCAAACAGAAATATTTTAGATAGATATGTGGTCTTCAAACATTTCAGAGATCTACAGAACATGGCATTTAAGATGTTTTGATAATGATGCTTTCATAGCGGTGAGATATAAGTTTTCTTGGCAGTGCTAATCTACTTCAAAATAGGATAGCATTGAAGAACCTCCATGTGGAGTTTGCTTTCATTTGTGGCAAAGCTAGCTATTGGGCAAGAAACTGCCTTTGCCTCAACTTCTGAGAGCATGCTGTTCATATTAGACAAGCAGTACAAAAGAAGGTAACTGCTGAATACTGCCAAGACAAGGAAGGACAGTCCTTCAAAATTCCTGCTTCACAGAAAAGTCTGCCAGATATTTTAGGCCTGTTTGGCAAAAGGTGAATGTCCCAAAATATTACAGAATAAACTTGGGTTACTGTGCTAATCCAGCTGTCCCTGTCATTTTTATAGTTTTGGAAGTTGTTGAGACTTCCAGAAGGCAAGAAGAATTGCAGGTGAATCTAGGCATAAAAGGTGCAGCAAGATGTAGAGCAAGTCAAATGTATAGAACTGGAGACAGGTAAAAGGCACATGGCAAAATAAATAATGGAATTATGTTAATTTAAGTTATACAAGCTAGTTGAGAATGGAACTAAGTTAAAGGCCAAGCTTCCAAATTAACAGTAAGTCTCTATGTCATTATTAGTGATCTGGCCTTCCAAGAAAGTCCAACTACAACTAATAGTGAAAGATTCTAGTATACTATAGTTAAAAGATGCAGTAAAATTATTGGCTGATGCCAAGAAAACAAAACAAAACAAATCATGATGTTACAGTTACAGCTAAGTAAATAGTAGGCACTGTCAAACTCAAGCAACACTGCTAATGTCTATACATATATATATATATATATATATATATGTATGTATGTATTGCAAAGATGCTTTTGAAATGCAACATTTTGATATTTTGTTTCTCAGCTTTATTTTGGTATAAATGACAAATGAGGGTTGTATATATTTTATGAATATGAACTGGTGTTTTAACACACAGCTCAATGGTAGAGTGATTGTACTCTTAGGTGAGTCATATATCTAGTACTTTGTAGTTATATCATACTTTTTTGTATATACATGGTGATATTTATGACCTGTTCTTTCATCATATTTTAAATATGTAACATAACACTGATTTTACTGAAGTCAATATGTTGTTTATTACTTCACTCTAAGTAATTTGTTTGGAATAACTGAAGGTTTGTACTATTTGAACAATGTGTCTTTATTCTCCTCCTCCTCAAACTTGGCAGCCACCAGTCTAAGCAGCCTATATTTTATGTCTGTGAATTTAACTGGGTGAAATTTTATGTGTGAGACAATGACATATCTCAATTGGCATAACATTTTCTAAAATCATTGATGAAGTATGGGGCAAGATGGCCTTCCTCCTGAAGTCTTAGTAATGATACTGTGTGTATATATCACATTTTATTTATTCTTTCATTTATCTATGAACATTTGGGTGGTTTTTCATGTCTTTGCCATAATAAATAATGTTGCAAAACACACAGGAGAATGGATCCATCTTCAAGATACACATTTTATTGTCTTCAATTAATTAAAAATTATAACAGTTGCATTTTAACTTTTTGAGAAATTTTTATATTGATTTCTAACATAAATACAACAATTGAAACTCAAGTTGCACAAGAACTATCTCCTTATGTCTTCTGAAATACTTGTTATTTTGTTTTTTTCAATATTAGGAAAATAGATCCATCTATGATAACAATGAGAGAGATAAAATACTTAGGAGTAAACCTAATGAGAGAAACAACTGATTTATGCATTGAAACTAGGGAGTATTAGTGGAAGAAACAAAAGAAAATATCAATAAATAGAAATTCTTTCTATATAATAGACTTAAATAATATTTTCACAAAATAAACTACTCAAAATTATCTACAGACTCAATTCAATCTTTCTCACAATCCTGATGACATTCTTGTAAAAACAATTCTAAAATTATTTGGACTCAATGAAAGCCTAAACATTTGTAGAAAATTTAAACAACATGTAACACTGGCAGTATTGGTCCATATCTTATATACATTATCCAGAAATGAATGCATACATTTGCAGACAACTAATTCTAGACAAATATACCAAGTGCAATCAAGTGACAATACTCTTTTCAGTAAATGGAGCTAAGAAACAGAATATCAACAATCAGAAAAATATTGAACTTGAACTCAAATTATATACAAAAAAAGAAAAAAATCTACTGTAATAAGGGTTTAAATGTACCATTCCAAACTGTAAAAATGTGAAACAACAATAAACATGCTTCTAAGGGAGCTCCTATTGTAGATGGCCTGAGTTTAGTTCCCAGCATGCACATGGTAGCTCACAGCTGTGTATAAATCTAGTTCTAAAGGATCTGACATTCTCTTCCAACCTTGATAAAAACTAGACATTCACATAGTATCATATATACATCCAGGCAAAACATGGATATCTAAAAATATAAAATAAAAAACTTTTATGGAAATATCTTTTTGATAATGAATGAAAAATATGTTCAAAGTTACATAGCAAATGATATATCATGGTTATTTTGGCTATCAATACTACTGGACCTGGATTGAGCGAAAAGACAGTTCTCTGGTCATGAATCTGTGAGGTCATTTCCAAGAAGGATTAACTGTGGGCAGAAAATTCCCTTTAGAATGAGGTAGAATCTTTCTGGCAGATGAAAATAAGTAAAAATAATATTAAAATAGCATTGTTTACCTGCTCCATCTGATGTTTGCTAGTCAGCAATATCTGCTGCTGTTCTTAACTATCATTATCAGAATTCTGTGACCCTCTAGGAATCTCCAAAGTCTAAAGAATCAGACTGGGACTGCTAAAGTATTTGTTTTCATGGACTGAGAGCTACAAATGCTCCAGCTTCTGCAGTGTGCAGATGGCAACTGTTGGATCACTTAACTCCTGTCTGATCTAAGCCATTCTGCAAATTCGCTCTATCTTCTAGAGAACACTGTCAAATAAGTATCTGACGACAGGTAATATTAAGTTATATAAGATCCTCATACAGATCAATCACAAAACAATCAAATTTAAAACATGCAAAGTAGGTAAACAAACATTTCTCAAAAGATACAGGCAAATTTTCAATAGTCAAAAGTACATTGGGAACAAACAAATCAAAGCACAAGAAGCTATCACCCTACTGTTAAAATGGCTACCACCTGGGGCTCAACATAATTTAAATGGTTAAGAAAACTAGAAAAGCATGAAGCTGTATACTCATACCAGAAAATAAATTTTTACATTTATGTAGCATATACCTGAGATAACAGTATTATAAAGAAAAATGATTTCTGCCTCATATTGGAGAATTTAGTTACGATTGTTTAGTCCCATGGCTTTGGGGTCTGTAGTAAGGCAGTATATCATAATGAGAGGTAGAAATAACTAGCCCATGCTAGAATTAAAATAATTAGAAAAGCAAAGGCTATCTTCTAGAAGAACATGCTTTCAGTAATGAAAAGACCACTCATTAGGCTTCACTTCTTGAAGATGCTGCTAACAGCAAAGGAACTACATTCAGGAAACCAAGACATCAATCTATGAACCTCTGAATAACACCCAAACCACAGAAGCAAGACTTCTATACTGAGTTAATGCTAAGTCATCAGAGATTGGCCACACCTTAGTGATTCAGGCTTCCACAGTTATACAGGATAACCTTATACAAAAAGTAACACTAAAAACAAACCTACAAAGGAAGTTGAAATGCAACAGTCTACAACATTTGTCTTAAAATTTCCAAGTGGTTTATTTAAACTTATATCTAGACAGAAAGATTGCAAGTTGGTCTTGCTTTGAAAAAGAAAAATCATCATTTAAGTTCATTAAATACCAGTTAAGAAAGCCATGAGATCACCTAAATGGTGCTACTCTAATCCATCTTGTGAAATGTAGAGATAATCTAAAAACTTAGAAATCATTGTAGATAATAACATTCTCTTTAACATACAACTCAAGGCAGGCTCTGAGACGCCAAGTCTCCAAGTCACTCTTTTAATATACTGAGAAGCAATAGTGCTTCGGTAGCAGCTAAACTAATTTTCTAGGACTTCTGTCTGGAGTTCAATGTCCAGAATGTCCAGTGCATTTTACCTTGAACATGGAAATGCTGTGGGAATTAGCAAACTCATCACAGTTTAGAGCTCATTGTTTAGCATCTCAGAGTCTAAAACAGCCATCAGGTTTCAGCACAACAGGGTGAGAAGCTTGAAGAATCTAACTGGTCACCCATGATCACATGTTAAGCCTCAACTTTTCACTCCCATTACATGTCAGTTTTCTTTTTTTTTTTTTTAAATTTACTTTTTATTTATTTAGAATCGATTATTTTTTTATTATTATTATGAACAAAGAAGTCACACTTTCTAACCTTGTATATCCTTATTCAAGGTCCCTAGCCCCTCCCACCACATCAGGTAATTCTTTCTTCTCCACAAATCCCCATCCCATCCCTGGGCAGGCTGCAGGCAGTCCCATGGTCCCATTGCCCCAATATTGCTTACTTCAGTCTCCACTCCTGGCAGATCCAGTTTTCTCCCCTCTCCTTCAAGAGTGAGTCGGGTGTTCCTCTAGGGGGAGTGGGATCCAAGGATTCAGTCCAGGGTGTTTCTGATACTTATATATAACATGTAAATGTATATAAGTACATATATACTTCTCTACATATGAATACATATGTATACATATGCACATATACAGATGTTTATATACACATACACATATATGTGCACACATATATCAATTACATGTCAGTTTTCAAACAATCAAGAACAATGAGGGCTCTTATAAGTATGGGATAATAGCTCATAAAAATTAGAGTTCTATGAACATCTGTGAACTAAGCCAGCTTTACATTTTCACTGATATGAAATAATGGAAACTGACCAAATATATAGAAATTCTTTGGAGAGGAGTAAAAAATGCATTGCCAGTCAAAATCAGATAGCTAGCAAACTGATATGGGAGTCACTTTGAAGATACCTTACCTTAAAATTCAGGGTGATGATCTCAAGTGTAAACTTTTAATTACACATAATGTGGCAATCAATCCACATTGAGTCTCTCCAATGGGTAATCAGAATTTATTAGGATATAAATTAGGATATAAATTGGGGAAATATACTCATGAGAAACAAGACCAAAGGAACAGTTGAAGTCATTCTCCAGTCCTCTATTCTTTTCATTCTGGCTGCCCAATGTGTGACCACACCCCCAAAAAGGCATGACCTTTCTCTCATTTTTTTTTTTATAGGAGGTCACATTTGCAGGACATGTATACTCTATACATGATGATATCATATTTTTCATGATATTTGCAAAGATATTTTCTGCGATATATGACACTGGATCTTATATAAGGGTGTTAGGTATTTTTGTGAGGAAAAACATATGATAGAGAATTAGCTGCTGGTGGAGGTAATAACACATATGGTCCTTCTCCATCTTTCTGGTTCATCCTGCAACTTTTCTTGAGATAGTGAATAAGCACAGTTAAAGGCTTATATCTCCTTGCATTAAGGACACTCTTTAGGTGGGGAGAATTAAGAATATTTAGAAAGGCATATTTTGCTCAATGAAATTGATTGTTAGTATCTTTGTATTCATTATACTCATTATATGCATTTGCCACACAGTCTCCTTTTGCTTTAGTTAACAAAATTAAACTTTTATTAAAGAACACAGTAACAAAATTGAAAAGTAAATAAATGAAGAGAATTGCTCTGTTTGTGGATAGAAAGAGTTAACTGGGTTTTTTAATTTTATTTAAATAATAAATTGCAATTCATTTTGGGTTTTCTGATGAATAAGTTTATTTTATTTGTTATTAGTAAGAAATTGAACATCTACAACAGCTCTACCCCATGACATGTGGTTGGGACATGAAAAACTCAAACAAATGCAGCCCAAGGTTTATAGCCCTGAGCTGTGAGAGGACTCCAGCTACAGCTCTTTACCAAGCTGGAGCCACCTAGCCTCATTTACATTACTGTAACAGTACCTAGCTATTACGGTAATCAAGTATAGGGTTGAAGGTAAAGCAGAAAGAGAGGCAGAGAGGTCCATGGGTTGGGGAGAGGTGTGGAACTGAAAACATTAGATTGCTGAGTAATAGGCTGACATAAATGGCCTGCTTGGCACCCAAGTCCAAGGTGATATCTGGGCCTGAATGCCAAAAGACATGTCTTAGTCCAGGGCCCTGAAGCAACTGAGGGGACCTAAGAAGAGGTCAATGGCTCCTTGTTGCCAAAAAGGACTATGCAAATGCCTGTAGCTACCTCCTGAGACCATGCTGGTGTCCCATGGCCATGCTGCCATGGGGCCAGGCCAATCTGAGTGGCCTGCACTCCCACCTGGTCTGTGGGAACATTTGGCTGCAAATGCTGCTGAAAACCATGTCTGTGTCCATGGTCCTATCACAGTTGGGGTCTGTGTTGATGTCCATTGGCTCTAGTTGCCAATAAAGACTGCATGGTTATATACGGTCAAGGACATAGCCTTTAACCATGTTTATATCCAAGGATTGTGCTACCACAGGACCATGCTGAATTGAGTGGCCATCACTGTCACATGGAACCATGGTACCATTCAGGCTAGTGCTGCTGCCAAGCACCATGCACAGGCCCATGGCCCTACCACAGCCAGGATCTGTGTTTAAGTCCATGGCTACTAATACCAAAGAGGACCAGGCTGATGTCAAGGGTCAGGATCACTGCCTGTAGACATGTTGGTGTCTGAGTGACTCACTGCCATGGGGTCCAGGCCAAACCTGATGGCCTTCCCTGCTACTTGGGGTCACTGTAACATCTGTGCCTAGGCTGGACTATGTCTGGTTCTATGGCCCTAGCATAGCATGTATTAATATCCATTGCTCATGTTGCCACCAAAGGCCATAGGGATTCCAGAGATCTAGGCCACAACATGTGGCCATGTGGGCTTCCAAGGGCTGTGCAACTACTATGGCCAAGCTGATCTGAATGATTTATACTGTCACCTGGAACCATGGTGACATATGGACCAGGACTACTACTGAGGGCCATGTCTGGGTTCATGGCTCTATTGCTGCCAGGGTCTGAGTTGATGTTTGTGGCTCCTGTTGCCACTGGGGGCCATATTGATTCCCACGGTCTGCTCAGTCACCTGAGGCCAAATTGGTGTCATAGGGTCATGTCATTGCAAGGTCCATACTGATCAAGGGGGCCTGTGTAATCACCTGAAGCCATGGAGACATCAGAGTCTGATGTTGCCTAAGGTCATGTTTGTGTCTGTAGTTCTGCAGAGGTCAAGGTCTGAGGTGATGCCCAAGGCACCTGCTACCACTGAGGGCTCTATTGATGCCTGGGGTCCAGTCAGCAACCTGAGACCATCTTGGTTTTCAAGGATCATACTGAGCTGGGTCACCTATGCTGCCTATGGCATTGTCCAAGAGCCAAATGGTGCTGAGGGTTATGTCCGTGGCCATGATCCTACTGCAGCTAGGGTCTGTGCTCATGTCAACAGTATGGGCTACCAGAAGGGACCATAGAAACTGCACATGTTGAAATCTGAGGGCTGGAATGAGCTGGCTATATACCTCACTGACACTCATAGAATACTGCAGCAGAACTGCCCACTCCCACTCCTACTCCCAATTTCACACATGGGAAAGATGGCCCTACCCATACTATGGGCTTGTACATTACCTGTGCAGCATACTAGTGATGATGCTGTTGTATGGGATGCAGGTAAGCCAGTCTTGAAGTGAGTTCAGCAGAGCTGACCTGGCACCTTGTGTCTGCCATGTGATAGCATGGGTAAGCAAAAAAAAAAAAAAAAAAAAAAAAAAAAAAAAAAAAAAAAAAAAAAAAAAAAAAAAAAAAAAAAAAAAAAAAAAAAAAAAAAAAAAAAAAAAAAAAAAAAAAAAGAAAAAGAAAAAAATGCCCTCCCTTACACTCCTTGTAACCTGAGGCAGATACCAAAGAAGGGCCTGGGATTATGGAAATGGGAGAACTAGCCCTGTTCCTTACCATCTGCAGCACAGGAGAGCAGACCCTTTAGCCTGCCAGGGCACAATGCTAAATCTAACCCTGTTGGCACGGGCACAGGTGAGTCATTGCTGAGGGTATGAGAACAGGGGAGCAGTATGCTGGAGGTAGGGTGGAGAGGGTGACAACTGGGGAAAGCTGGCAGGCTAACCAATCCAGCTGACACTCAGAACTGGGGCTATGAGTTGGCTCATTCCAAAATCCAATTCCTCAGTAAAACATTGCAGCATGAAAAGAAATGAACCTTTTCAAAATTGGAGAATATCCATGACACAGTGTTCTTATAATAATTTTTAAAATTTCCTCCTGTCAATGGATTTCTGTTTTTGCTGTTTTTTCTTTTGGGTATGTGGTAGAAATTTTAGAGAAACTGAAGTTTTAAAATGTTTGCAGTTTTAGTAACTTTTAAACTTTGGAATGCTTTATACTGTGACATTGATATTAATAGGATATAGTGGGAATAAACAAGAAAAAAGGTTATAGTTTAGTAGTGTACCATTGGTGCACATCTGTTTTTTTCAACTTGACACAATCCAGAGTGATCTGAAGAGAAGGAATGACAATTGATAACTTGCCTCAATAAATTTTACCTGTAGGCAAGCCTGTAAGGCATTTTACCCTTTTTTATTAATTATATTTATTTATTATTTTATGTCTTTCCCCTCCTTCATCTCTCTCCTCCACCTTGTAGCTTTACCCCTCTCCCCAGTCCACTCTGTTTCTGTTGAGGAAAGGGCAGCATTCCTGTGGGTATCAACAAGATGGCATATCAAGTTGAAATAGAAGATTATGAGGGCCTAAGTTGGTCCCATTAAGGCTTTCTGGCTGTTGGTCCAGATTCTGTGAGTTTCTATAAGCCCAGGTTCCTTACTTCTGTGTATTTGCTTGTGATGTCTTTGACACCCCCACCCCCATACAATCCTTCCTCTCTCTCATCAGCACATTCTCCTAAGCTTGGCCCAGTGTTTGACTGTGGGTCACTGCATCGATGAAAGCTCTTTGATGACAATTGAGGTAGTCACAAATATATGAGTAAGGAAGAATATTGCTAGGCATTATAATGCTGACATTTTTTTTCTCCAATCACAATTGGTTCTTTCTTAGATCTCTGGGCCATCTAGCCTGTGGGTTCTGGCACTCTAGGAAATGTCAGGAGTGGGCCCCTCACTGTATGTGTTAAGGCTAGACTAGGCATTGGTTGGTTTGTCACTCCCACAATCTTGAACCATCCTTACCACATATGCCACCCACTTACATCCCATAGGCAAAACAGATTCTAGGTCAAAGGTTGTGTGGCTGGGTGGGATCCCTGTCTTTGCACTGGTTTTTCTGCCTGGTCACAGGAGATTGTCAGTTCAGGCTACACATCTGTCATCACTAGAAGTCCTTGTTATCGTAATCGGTACAGATACCTGGGCATTTACCTTGCACCAGGTTTTTACCTGAACCCCAAATGCCCCCGTTTTCCGGTAATTTCTTTTAGTACTCTTCTTCATCCACCCTCAACTAGGTCCTTCGTGTTTTTATTTCCACCAGCTTCAGTCCACCAATGAGACTTCTATTTCCCCTTCCAAGGAGATGCACATATCCCCTTTGGGACCTCTTTTGTTACCTCAACTCTCTGGATCTGTATATGGTTATCTCTTATTTTACAGCTAATATTCACTTATAAGTGTTTATATATCATGTTTGTCTTTTTGGGTATATGCCCAAGAGTAGTATAGCTGAGTCTTGAAGTAGGTAAATTCCCAATTTTCTAAGAAATTACCATATTGATTTCCAAAGTGGCTGTACAAATGGAGTCCACATCCTCTCTAGTATAAGCTGTCATGGTGTTCTTTAACTTCTGGTACCAATCACAGGCACAGCAATAAACTCCAAGCTGGCTCAGCACAAAGTGGGTAGTGTGCATGCTCAGGCACATGACTCAGAACAGGGCAACCTTGGCTTCACCAGGCCAGCTGGCTGCATTCCCCTACAAAGTAATATATTGAATAAATGTGGAAAGAGTGGACAGCCTTGTCTTACTCCTGATTTTAGTGGAATTGCTTTGAGTTTACCTCCATTTAATTTGATATTGGCTGTTGGCTTGCTGTATATTGCCTTTATTATGTTTAGGTATGTTCCTTATATTCTTAATCTACACAAGAATTTTTTCATGAAGTGTGTTGCATTTCGTTAAGGGCTTTTCAACATCTAATAAGATGACCATGTGTTTTTTATTTCAGTTTGTTTATATAGTGGTTTACATTGACAGATTTTCATGTGCTGTACCATCCCTGCACCTCTAAGATAAAGCCAACCTGGTCATAGTGAGTGATCTTTTAAATGTGTTCTTGATTTAAGGTTGCGTGCATTTTATTAAGTATTATTTTATTAGTATTCATAGGGAAAAATTGGTCTATAATTCTTTCTTTGTTGAGTCTTTATGTGGTTTGGATATAAGGGTGATTGTGGCCTCATAAAAAATAATTTGGGGATGTACCTTTGTCTCTGTTGTGTGAAATAATTTGAGTTATATTGGCATTAGCTCTTTTCTGAAAGTATATGAGAATTCTGCCTTGAAACCACTTGGTCCTAGGCTGTTTTTGGTTGGGAGAATTTTAAAGACTGCTTCCATTTCTTTTTTTTATTTTTTTTATTTATTTTGTATTTATCAAGAAAAACAGTAAAATGAATTTAAAATGCTGAGAAGTTAACAATAGCTATAAAGAAGATAAAAATAGGTCAATTTAAATTTTTCATATGGTCTTGATTTAATTTAATTTTGGTATGTGGTATCTATCAAGAAATTTGTCCATTTTTTTTTTTTTTTACATTTTCCAATTTTGTGGAGTACAGGTTCTTGAACTATGACCTAATAATTCTTTGGATTTCCTTAGTGTCTGTTGTTAGAATCTCCTTTTTAAATATGACCTGGTTAATTTGGATATTCTCTCTCTTCTTTTTAGTTAGTGTGAATAAGGATTTGTCTATCTTGGTGATTTTCTCCAAGAACCAACTCTGCTTCATTTATTCCTTGTATTGTTCTCTTCGTTTCTATTTTATTGATTTCAGTCCCCAGTTTAATTATTTCCTGTACTTTATTCCTTTTATGTGATTTGCTTTTTTTTTTTTTTTGTTCTAGAGTTTTAAGGTATGCTGTTAAGTTGTGGTATGAGATTTTTCCAAATTATTTATTCAGGCACTTTTATTATGTCCCATAAGTTTATGTATGTTGTTCATTCATTCATCAAATTCTAAAAAGTCTTTAATTTTTTTAATATGCATAGCTGTGATCAGCACTGAAGAGACTAGAGCAACAAGATATTGAGTTTTAGGCCAGCTTGACTACATAATAGTATCCTAATTCAGAATTAAAAACATAAATAAATAAATAAATAAATAAATAAATAACTGTAATTAAAAGCTAATTTTATAATAATTCACTGAATTTTTTATGTAAATAAGATTTAGAAATCTATCTCTTTACTACAGTATTTCTAGAGCTTCAAAATGACTTCTCGTAATAAGTAGACACAGAAGGGATATTTTCAAATAAGGTAATTATATAAATTAATATTGCTATCTCTTTCCTCTCCATCATCTTTAATATTCATTCACTTCAATAACATGTTTCCTGTGTAATAGCTTTTCTTTTGGGATGTGCTGGATCTAATGAATTGTTTCTAACAACTTGAAATAATACAGCCAAGTTAATGATGCTGTATCCAAGATTAAGTTGTAAAAGAACCTCCTTCACAATACACACATACACACCACACTTTGCTAAAGCTATCTGTTGTGTGCTGAGATACCATACAGAGAAATACACAAGACAGGGATTAAGGGTGATTTTTAGCCAACAGTTAGAGATACACTGTAAATCTCAATTTATTTTTCCAAAACTGAAGTTTATCATTCACCACTGAATGAGCTTGGAAACAGATCCTGCCTCAAGCTTATTCTGAGTGGAAAAAGGATACAGCTAACACACTGATGAAATCCTTGCAAAAGAAGACTCCAACCTAAGTCAGATCAGCTGCAGCCTAACAAAAATGGATACAGTAAAACATGCATTTTTTTTTTTTTTGTCTGCTAAGGTTTGGGGCAATGTGTTACACAGTGCATTGATGAACACATGGGGTAACCCACAGAGCACAAAATGCTATTCTAAGCATCAAAGCCAGGAACGGAAAAAAGTGAATAATAAGCATTAATTCAAGGTAAAGCTCACTATCCCTCCCACCATCCTTTCTAATATAATTAGTCCACAGGCACTCAGCTGAAAGCATTAAGGTAAGTAACTCCTGTATTTTTCTGACATAATTCACTGGAACTACTATGATGAAAATTGTTCATACATAAAAAAACACTGTTTTGGCACATCCTTTTATAAAATTAATTGGCAACCAAGCATTTGCTTTGTCCTCTCCAATTTTACATTTTGCTCAGCAAGTAATATTTTGATGTCTATATATAAGTATAGTTATTCACTCAGCAGGGTTTATTATTAATAGAACACAATACATGAGATCAGCTGTTTATTTATTATTAATATAACACATTACCTGAGGCTAAGCACTTTATAAATAAAATACATATTTTGATTTACAATTTTGATGGCTTAAAAACTCCAAGTAGCTATGTGCTATAATCTAGCATCGACTCCTTTGGCTGTATAATTTCAGGGTCAAGAAGTAGGTATCATGTATGTAGGATGTCATTGCCTTACAATTTCCAAATATCATAAAATTGGTTGATTCCCATGAGATTTATGTTAATTCCCTCTAAAGCTGATGAATCAATAACTTAATTACCATCTAGTAGCCCCACCTCCTAAGAATTAGTCTAAACTATTAGGGATTAAGTTTCTGACACATGAACTTTGGGGAACTTACTGAAGTTGTAGGCAAACCATAGCAAGAGAGATATTTGACATATTTTTTCTGAAATGTGTGAAGCTCTGTTAGCTTTTACACAGTTAACTGTAACTAAGCTTAATGTGGTTTATTAGGACTGCTGCAAGAGAATTCCACAGACTGAGGACTTGTACAGCAAGGGCTTATGTTCTCATCCTTATGAAGTTTGTATGTTTGGTTTCTTGAGAGACTCTGCTTTCTCTTGGAAGATAGCTTTCTTCATCTGTGTTCCTTCTTTATGACATTCCTTCTTTTTTTTCACTTCCAATATCATCTTCATAAGATGATATCCAATGTATTGTTAGCGGCCCACATAGAAGACCCTTTTTTTCCCATAGTTACTTCATTGATTTCCTCACACAGCTAGACTCCAAAATACTAAGAATTCTGATGTCAACATATAAGTTTTGAGGGAAAGTAAAGCCCATTACACCACCCAACACTTCCAACAGTGAACATGGACATATCAGAACACTTGTTCCCACAACACAACAAGTAAAGGCAAACAGTCATCTTATGACACCATTTTCACAGAAAATAATTGAAAAAATCTCCAGTTACAGAATATAGAAATATCTGAGTATAGATGGACAGTAGGATGTCTAGCTCAGACACAGAACATGAAAATAAAAAGGAAACCATATTGGTTTTTGTCTTAGATGTCAACTTTTTGTTACCAATCTTTTACTCTTTTAGTTGTAAAACTGAGTTAAACTGCTTTGACAATAATTAGCCTTCAATTTTTCACCATACTGGAGAAAAGTAAAAGACTTGTTTACTTTCTTTATGCATGTACTGTTGACGTTCCCTGTCCTAATTAGGGTTTCTATTACAATGAAGAGATACTATGACCATAACAGGCAATTCTTATAAGTGAAATATTAATTGGGTTGGCTTGCTTTCAACTCAGAGGTTTAGCCCATTATCATAATGGTGGGACAGGACAGCATACAGGCTGTTGTGGTGACGGAGAAGAAGCTGAGAGTCCTAAATCTTGGAGGAAATCACCTGAGATACTGGGAGGTATCCTGAGCATTAAAGCCCCCCACAGTGACACACTTCATCCAACAAGGCTTTTTCCACTCCAATAAAACCTTACTTTCTAATTGCCACTTCATATGAGATTATGAGAGTCAATTACATTCAACTACCACTGACCCCCATAAACTTATAAAAATATCATAATACAAAATGCATTTGGTTCAACTATCAAGTTCAATTATCAAGTTCTGATAATCTATCACAATCTCAACAATGTTTTAAAATCCCAAGTATCTTCTGGGATTCATGCAATGTTTTAACTATAATCATCTGTAAAAAGAAAAAAAAAAGCACATCATAAGCTTCCAACATATGATGGCACAAAATATATATTACCATTCTAAGACACAGGGAAAGTAGCATAGCACAAAAAACTAAACAAACAAAAAAACCTAACCAAAACAAAACAAAAATACTGCACCAAAGCAAGACCAAAAATCAACTGAGCAAACTACAAACTCTTCATCTCTATGTTGGATGTCAAAATGTTCTTTAAATCTCCAACTCCATTTAGCTTTGCTACTGCAATACACTTTTTTTTTTCTTTTTGGCTGCTTCCATTCTCTGTTAGCAGCTCTCTTCTGCAGGTATCCCATGTCCTGCTATGTCTAACATCTTGGTATCTCCAAGACAATTTAGGCTTCAACTTTACAGTTTTACACGGTGACTTCAATTCAGTGACACCCCTGACACATGTCTGACCTCAGTGGCTTGCCTTGGGTGTAGAAGCAAATTTCAAAACCTGTTTCTTCTATCCTTAATACTAAACCAGAACCGTGTGACTGAAACTGCCAAGTTCTGTTACATGTTCAACTAGAACATGGCCTCTTCTTCAATTACATCTTCACTAGCTTTCTGTTTTTCACTGCCTAAGCTTGGCTGTCCTGAAACTGAATCTCTAGATCAGGCTGGCCTCAAACACATAGATCTGCCAACCTCTGCCTTCCAAGTGCTGGGATTGAAGGCATGCACCACTATAGCAGCTCTGAGTTTTTCTTTAGTTCCTCTTCACAAGCTGGAAACTTAGATGGGAACTTGATCTAAAGTCACCACACATTTATTCCAATTCTTAATCTGTTTATCTCTCTGATCATAGAACTTAGCTACATTCCACTATTTGGTACTATATCCTTCCTCAACTACTTTTTCTTGCTCAGCTTGCTCCTTTTCATTATAAATCTTCATTAGAATTAATACTAATAACCATAAGACAAAGTCCATACTAGGTTGTTTTGAGATTTCCTCTGCTAATGAATTTAATTCAAAATTCCTCACTTAGCCTCAGGCAGACTCTTTAGACAAGACAAAAAGCAGCTACTTTCTTCACCAAAATATCACAAGTCTCTAAGGGACAAATTAATATTCCTCTGAAATCTCTTAGTCCCCACAGTTCATCAAATCATATTCAGCATCACTATCTTCCATGCTTCTATTAGTATACCCCATTAATGTTTAAAGAATTCCACTGCTTTCCTAACCCAACTCCCAAAGTCCATATTACTCAAAATAAAAACATTGTCAGACCTATCACAGCAATACCTCATTCCTGTTATCAACTTCTGTTTTAGATAAGGTTCTGTTGTTGTGAAGAGACACCTTGACCAAGGAAAAAGTTTAATTAGGATACCTCACCTACAGTTCATAGGTTCAATCCATTATCACCATGTTGGGACATAGCAGTATGCAGGAAAATGTGGTGCTAAAGAAGTAGTTGAGAGTTCTACATCTTAAAGACAACAGGAAGTCAAGTGAGATACTGAGTGATATTCTGAAAATAGGAAACCTTAAAGAATACCCTCACAGTGACATACTTTCTCCAACAAGGCTATATCTATTCCAACAAAGTCACACCTCCTAATAGTGCCACTCTGTGAGATTATGAAAGCCAATTACATTCAAACTACAGCTTCTTTCTACACCCTCAAACAAAATAGTAACAGTTACAGTATGCTTTATGTAGATCTTACATTTCTTTAAATATTTAAATCATTAGGGTTTCATCTGTCAGCATTCTGACCCACTTCTTGTAGTCCTGGCAAATAATCAAGTAATACCCTGGGCCACTCAGCATCCTGGTGTCATTCTATGAAGGGTTTCTTATATATAAGAAAAGACCCTTCCCCCTTTGCTCTCTCTTTCTCTCTCCACTCTTGCCATAGGTTACGTGCAGCTTCTCCCTTTTTTCCTCTCTTCCTGGTCTTCCTCTCTCTCTTTTTCTTTCTTTCCCTTACTTCACTTTTCCCTTGCCCACTTTGATTAAAGCCTTGACAAGAGTTTGGCTTGCAATCAAGTCTTTTCTGCAGCTTCTATTCACTGATTCCCAGACATGGGGCCGTGGCTTCCACATGCCAAGGTCTCTCTCTTGCCATATCATAATATCATCTGCATTTACTATTTGCTGAGAGCATACACATTTCACCCACAATCTATTTTCCTAGAAAGGCAAGTCCTATCCAGAAGAAGCAACACTCTTTTCTGAACTAGATATAATACCAGAATTTTAAGAGATTAATTTACAAAAATTCATGCTAAGTCTATTTCTAAATGACCTTGAGCTAAATTCAAGGAGTATGTTTTCCTCTGCCCATTGGACTCTGAAATCACAAAGATGGCAGTGAAACAAAAATAACAGACTCTGGACATCTGTATATAAACAATTTTACTTGCTCCATCTTAGCCACAAGGAAGTGTGCTGCAGAAACACAGGGAAAAGTTGCAGTCTATCTTGAACATGCATGTGTGAAATTCATAGCTTCTAATGTTTAAGAACTGTCAAGTAAAAATGAAAGTTTTTCACTAAGATGAGCTGTTAAAATAAGAATCTCCCCTCACTTTGTATCCAAGTAACAGGGTGTGATCAAAATATAGGTAGTGCTGGCTCCAAGGGAAAACCATCATTAGGAATAAGTAGCTGGAAATGAGGCTCCTATCCCTGCTTTTGCAAAAGTAGAAATGCAAATTGTAGACTTCAGTGTGGCACCCCTTCTCATTTTACATTTGCATGTTATATATATATATATACTATATATATATTTTAAATATTTTATTTTAATTGTAATTAATAGAAGCATCTATCAATGGCATTAGAAATAGGAAGAATAGGTCTTTGGACAAAGATTATGTCCACATTCCACACTAGGTTATAACTGTTATTACTTCTCATCTTCCAGGAAAGACCCAGGATCCTTAGGACTTCACACACCTTAGAAAGTAGAAGTTGACACATGGACACTCTCTCTGGTAATTTTTTGCCCTTTCTGCTCTGTAGATATATTTTAATGCTTATTACTGAAACAACTAAACAACTCATGATCTATGGTCTTCATAATTTATTAGTTTTTACTGCTACCTTTAATTTTAATCAATTCACTTTAGGTTAATGGTTATCTTGCAGGATTCTTTACCAACTCCTTTGCTGAAAATGACAATGACTGATAATGTAGAACTCAAACAAAATGCAAGGAGCCTTTGCTTCTCTGTGTGCACACTAGTCATGTCAGGTGGTAAGATGAGGATACATGATAGCCAATCATTAGACAGATGCTCCTCACACTTGTCAACTGTGTTTGCAAAGAAGCATCTATGTCACCAAGACAAAGCATGCCTTTTACTGTAAAAAGTAACCAAGACTCAGTCTGGGCAGGGACTATAATCAAAAAAGCAATTGGACTCCAAATGGAAATGTTGATACAATCTTTTATGTCTATGAATATTTCATCCAGTCAATTATTTCTTGATAGAAATATGAAGAACATCCATTTCCTAAACTATGAGAGCACAATTAAAAATGATAAAATTTAAAGTCAATGAAAATTCTTAACTGAAGAATAAAGCTTGATTGCACGCTGAAAGATGCAAGACATTAATTTAACTAAACCAAAATTAAGAATTTATATTTTAAAAATATCAAAAAGAAAAAGAAAGGCCATGATTGGGAAAATGTCCACAACGCATACAGTAGAAAAATAATTTATATTGAAGATATAATAATAATAATACAAACCAACAACATTTTGTACAGGAATAAATATTGTATAACCATTTCAATATAACCTTGTACTATTTACTTATTTATTTTTCTGTGTATATGGTGAATATAGACAAGTGTCATTTTGTGGGAGTGGGGTGGGTGTTGGTTGCTTGTGTGTGAGTCTTTGTCCATTCACATGTATTCAGAAACAGGCTGTTGGATTTCTTTTACTTCCTTATTGATATGAGTTTGTCATGGAAGTAGAAGCTCACCATTTCATCTAGGCTAGCAGCCAGAAAGCTCTTGGATCCACCTTTATTGTTTGCCTTGTGCTGGGGTTACAGGCATAAGGAGCCTGGACTTGATGAGTGATGGGATTAGAATAAAGCCCTCATGTTTTCAGAGTAATTACTGCTTTTACCCAGGAAGTCATCTATCTCCCCAGCTCCTATGTTTTGATATTTATGAAGCCTAAAACTGTGACCCTTTTAGGTCTTATTTAGCCATTTTCTATGATGAAAAGCACAATGATGTTGACTATATCGTCATTCAGGATGAACCCTTGAAATAATTCAGTACTCCATTGACAAGGCAAAAGATGAATGAATGAGATATGGTAGCATTAATATGTACCTAGCAAAAGGCTGTGTAACTCCCATAAGCACTTCATCTACCAGCAGCCATTAAAACATAGCAAATGCTGAGGGAAAGAAACCAAATCAGAATAATAAGTGTGGTGATATGAACAACAATGGTTCCTATAGGCTCATATATTTGAAAGTTTGATCATCAAGGAGTGGCACTATTAGGAGGTATGGCCTTGTTGAAGTAGGTGTGGACTTGTTGGAGAAAGTGTGTAACTGAGAGGTGGGCTTTCAGGTTTTAGAAGCCCAAGCCAGGCCAAGAGTCTTTCTCTCTTCCTGCTGCCTGCAGATCCAGATAGAGAACTCTCAGCTATTCCTTCAGCACCATATCTACATGAATGTCACCATACTTCCTCCCATGATGACAATGAATTAAATAAACCTTTGAAACTTTATGCTAGCCCCAATTAAATGCTTTTTTAAAAAAATAAGTGTTGCCATGGTCATGGTGTCACTTCACTGAAATAGAACACGAATACAGTACATATAGTTCCATTTATACAAAGTTTACGATGTATCCAAATAAACTAGATAGTATTAAAGATGCATCTTGAACTAGAAAGAAAAGTGGGAGAATGACAAACACATAAGTTAAGGGCCTTGGGAAATGGGAACTTAGACAGAATTAAGGAGTAGCAAATAGAAGTAAATATCTCTGATTGATAATGTATAGATGAATGATAGGTCCATAGATAGATAGATAACACACAATAGACCATAAACTTGCTTATAAAATGAACAAAAACACATAGCTCTGACTGCCCGGGGTGCCGGAGGGGGGAACCTGCTTTATCTTGCAAAACAGCACCAAGGTAGTAAATGATAAACAGTGTTTTATAATTAAAATCTCATCAGTGGAGTATAATGAAAATGTTTGAAGAGTTTTATAATTAAATAAATTAAGCCAATCACATTTGCATGCAAATCTGCAAAAGCTGTGTCTTAGAAGTTACTAATTTTCCAATTTGATGATATCTTAGTTGGTGATAATTCTATAATGAACTGCTTTTCAGACAACTTTTGTTAATTATCTTTCCTTGTACTTAAATTTTCCATTGCATGTGAAGAGAAAATAAAAGGCAGCTAGTTTGAATAGAAGAAACAGTAAATTAATGAAGCTTATTTTAGTAAGAAAAACTATTCTAAATAGATTAAGGAAGGTGAAATATTTAAATAATAGTACAGGATACTTCTACAGTGATCTTATTATAGACCTTCACATGCACAAGTTTTCACTTGGGTACTGAAATACTAAATTCCAGTCTGGATGTGTGCACAATGAGCAATCCTGCCAGTTCAGCCATCAGCCCATCACCTATTTTGAGTTTTTGTTCCTTGATGTACAGTTCGGTTTTTATTATCTCTAACTTTAACATAGGAAAGATCAAAGTAATGAGTATTTTCACACAAACATAATCTCCATTGTCCTAGTGGGACTATGTGAAATTCTGTCCGCTCCTACTGATTTAATAAAAAGCTGATTGGACAGAAGTTTGTGAGGGGCTGTTAGACTAAGAAAACTCTGGGAACAGGAAGGCAAGACAGCAGAGAGACCCAACAGACACAGAGGAAAGATGTTGAAATGCTTCTCTGAGAAAAGATACCAAGCCACATGGCTAAACAGATCAATGGAAATAGATTGAGAAAAAATGAAAGAGCTAGCTAGCAACATGTTTGAGCCATAGGTCAGCCAGCATAAAATTAATACAAGCTTCTATGTGTTTCTTTGAGACTTTGGGAATGCTTGTCCAGATCTTGGGGCTAGTCTATGGCAGAAATTTCTTACTACACACTTTATATAGTAATATGTAATCAAAGTTGATAGTGTCAAAAATTATAAAAGGATGTATTAAAATAAAGAAAATATGTAGCTTAATAAAATCTATAGATTGCAGCAAAGTTAAATTTAGAGGGTTTTTGTAGCTGTTATGATTTTTGTTGCTGTTTGGCTTGCTTTTATTCTTGCTGGGATTTTGTTGTTATTATTGTCATTCATTTGTTTTTTGTTATTATTGTGGTGGTGGTGGTGGGGTGTGGTTTTCAAGATATATTTCCCCCTGTGGTTTTTTTTTTTTTTTTTTTTTTTTTTTTTTTTTTTTTTTTTTTTTTTTTTTTTTATTTTGTATTTATAAAAAAAAAAAACAGTAAAAAGAATTTAAAATGCAGAAGAGTTAACAATAACTATACAGAGGATAAGAATCATAAGCATGGCTTATCAAGGGTAGAAATACAAATAAGATTGCTACACATATATTTTCTTTGTGTTCAGCTTTCCCTATATATCCTTATTCAAGGTCTCTTCCCCCTCCCAAC